>OU015500.1:613691-916191 GCA_907164885.2 Dolomedes plantarius
AAACGTTTAAACATGAATTTTAAAATTTTATTTCAGGAAGACACTGACAATACGTAAAACATACATATAACGGGAAAGTATTTTTTTTCTTACACCTGGTCCAAGTTTTCGTTGTTGCTTTTTATTTCCGTTAAAGGTAAAAATACGCAAAATCTAGATTCGATATCTTTACTTTTATGGGAAATTTTGAAAGTTTAACAGTCTTCCTCCATATAAACGAGATAACCATTTTATAGTCTCTGATTAGAGGGATTTTTTTCAAGAATTTTTTCAGGAGTAAAGGAAAATTTCAGGAAAATGGCTCAGATGATGAACAAAAAGAAAATATCGTTATAGTGCAGTAAAACATTAAATTTAAGTTCTCAATTATAGTATAACCATTTAGTGAATTTTCCCTAAATGATTATACTAGATGTAGTGATAAATCGAACTGCTTGGAAAGGGTACTTTTTAGTTTTGGGGGGAGGAAACGGTGTCTGTAACATAAAAATGAAGAAAATTTCGAGCATATTTCGCCAGAATGAAACGGATGAGCATTTGATCCTCATGCTTTTGAGGTAGGAGTTTTGCAAATGCTTCACCAGAGTTTTACCAGGCTTAGTAATTCCTCAATGCGTCGTGTAATGTGGAATAAATGCTTTGAGGAATTTTCGTGCCATTAAGTATGACCTAATTTCCATAATTAATAACTTTAGAACTCAAGTAATCCCAGATATGCTCTTCCCCGATGGCAACACGCTGATTACATAAGGAAACCTTCATAAAGGAAGAAGACGCTCTAAATAAACTTTTATCATCTGTTTTAAAATTTAAAGAGTTACACATAATTTGCAAGATAATAAAGTATGTTAATCTATCGCAACTTACCTGTACTTGTCATTTGGTTTTTAATGCACCCATTTAAAACACGCATGAAACTGCCAATCCGTAACTCATGATTTCTTTACAAATTTTGGTTAATATGAGACATTAGTTTTACTGAGAGCTATTAGAATTATTACGCTGGACAGAGAACGTACATTGTCTTGAAAGATAGTTTTTGCCCACGTCGGTACCTTAGGTTGGACAGGACGGATGGCTTTATTTTTTAGCGGAGTTGAGTTGAGACAGAAAATAAATGTTATAGAAAATTAGCGGTCATTGAAAATTAATGTACCCTATACTATGTCAATTCCTCCTAAAACACTTATTTTAATATTTAAGCCAAGTACGGCATAAAATTTTGGGTACTTTGTGACAACGCTACCAGTTATGTCTAGAACATACAGCCGAAGAGCCAGTAAAGAGCCAAGTGCGTAGTCCTAAAGAGTACTATTCACCATCAATGAAAGATAGCAGATACAGACATAGGCGTAGCGTCGAGGGGGAAGAGCACGGGGGGCACGTCGCCCCACAACCTAACTTGAAATAAATTAAAACTTTAATAGAAGTTGAGTTAAAATCGGAAAATTGTAGAAAACTTTTAAGAAAGTTGTGTTTTTCCGCTTTTTGAAACTGTGAAACTGAAGATTCCTATTATGTCTTTAGCCTTCACATAGTTTTAAACAATGATCTGATCCATAACAAAAATTCTATGCTATATTTTGTTTTTCATTTTATTTATATTATATTTATTTTTCTCATTATATAACTTTTGAATACTAGTCAAACATCAATTCTAGTGTTACTCAATTTAAAAAAAATCATAATATTTCATATTTTAAAGACCGTCTGGCAGTCAATGCGGACTGCCCTAACTGTATTCAGTTCGGGGTCCCCCAAATGTTAAAAGCACGCTACGCCAATGGATACAGACACAAAGAAACCTGAAATAATTGTAGATTATAACAGAGCCAAAAGAGGAGTAGACATTAGTTAAACTAGCCTTTCACTATTCCTGTCGGTGTAAAGACCAACAGATAGCCAATCGTAGTGTTCTCCAACATCCTAGACATTTCCGAGTATAATGCATTGTTATTATTCATCATGATCAACACAGAATGGACGATGAACTCATTTCACAAAAGGAGAATCTTCATTGAGAAGCTTGGCATGACTTTGGTTACCCACCACATTGACGGAAGAAAACATGTGTCAAGAGCAAGGGCTGCCCGAGTATCGGCGATGAGTATTCGAAACTCAGGACAACCTGAACCCCAATATGAAGAATTCGGAAATGTAGCAACTACTGGCAAAAGGGGAAGACGTGGCTTATGCGCACAGACTGAAAACAAAATTACTGTGAGGTGTTCCAAAGGTAGACAGTTTACTTGTAAGAAACATTACATTCAAGTGTGTAAAAATTGTATATAAACGGAACAACTTAGAGGCTAACGAATTTACAAATTTTCTATGACTTACCTTCTTTGATTGTTCAAGAGTCCAAAATTTTATTGTTAGATGTAAGCTAAATATTTCATAAATATTTCGTTAATGTGTAATTTCACTTCCGAAAATAAACAAATAATATGTTCAGGTGAGAACTTTCTTGTTTTACCAAACGAATGTAAAAAAATATATGTAATAAATAAAGGAAAATTTAGTGCTACATTGTATTGCCTTTGAAATTTTACAGTGATTTTCAGGGGTGAAGGATTGAATTACAGCATTTTTATTTTATTTCATTAAATTTTATTTTTTATTTTGGTTTATTAAATTCCACATTCCTTATGGTTATGAAAACTTACCTGTAAAACAATGTGAAACGATATACAAATACACAAAAGTGTAGATAAAATGATAAGTAAATAAATAATTAAATTACTAACATAAATAAAATATGACTATAATACAACAACATTAAAAATTACGCCTTGGATCATTTTTGACCGGAACAGCTTATGTGTATGCTACATTGCAACAACGTAAGAAGGTTAAAAACACTCATGTAGATTTCTTCCATCTACAAACTGCATCTTAGGCCAGGTAAATAAATACATTGGTAAATTTCTTTTTCACATAAAAGCTGCGAGGCTGATCTTTTTCATTATAGTCAGATTACTCCGACGAGCAAACTATAAATACATTTCTATAAATAAATTTCCTATAAATACATTTCTTGCATTGTTTTATATTTCATTCTTGCTATCACAAAATATTAACTCTCGTTCATATCTCTTTTTCTTTTGAATAACTTATAAAACACATTTTTATGGACTATTTCTGTGCTCAGAACGTAAAATGTTATAAGAAACTTTTCTTTAAAAAAATTGAGTTTTTCGCATTCCGGATTTTCGTTCGCCGATATTTTCTATTTACTGTAACTACTGTAAATAATAGCCAACTATTATTCAGAAACATTGGTACCCCGTTTGCTCATGTAAAATTTATTACTGATTTTTCATAACGTCTTGAATCTTATAATTCCTGTTACGTAAATTTGTTTATAGCATTTTGTCATCAGAGCACTAATTTTATTTTATTCATCTATGGGAAACATAGATAGCTGTAAAAATAAAGCATGATTTTACAAAGATATATTCTTCAGTCATTTAAGACTATAGAGAATCTATGCTCACTTCTACCCAGACTTGGGTGTATATAATTTGAAGTGGCACTCTATTTGAATTTGAAGCAAACACAGTTTATACATGAAACAATGTTTATTGAATTCGTTGCACATATAATTGGCTTTTACAGCAATAAGCATGCGTACTACTTGTACGGAATGTATAAACACAGCTTTCAAGAACAATATATTTTTATACTCACGAACAGTAAGTCAAACCAGCAGTACTGCCATGTAAACTTCTGGCCCGCTAAGCACTAGCGCAGGATAACACCTTTTCAACCTTAACAACCTCCTCCTTTTTTATTAATGACGCTGCGTGGTATTTATACTAAGCGCGTATGCCGAAATTAGCATATCTAAAGCAGCTTCTTTAATTCACTCAAAAGTTCGATTCTTGTGAATCGAATCTTGTGTATACCTTACACTGGCCTCCCTCGAAAAAAAAAATTAGGTAACTGAGGTCTGAACGGCTTCAGTTAACTAATTGAAAACGCGTGCTGGTCTGACTTTTTACATAATGGGTGGCAAAGTCAAAAAACCTTCCACACGTTGTGTGGGGGAAAAACGCCACTACCATTTTACAAAACTAACCCCGAAGGGTCCAGGTGACACCATCAAACAGTGGATTTGCAGAGTTGCGGATACTGGGCTGCCAACTGCGCCCTAAAATATCTATTTTAATTAAAAGTGACAACACAATTGCACAGCACGACATTTCTTGACTGTATCTGCTCTCCCCCAATTTATAATGTACATGTGTTATTTTTTGTAAAGTTAGTACATTAGTGGTTAATTGGTATATTGTGCAGTATGTATTTTTTTCCTAGTCACTACATGTCCCTTTCAAAAATTTATAAAACAACAGTATGTCTTTTTTTTTTTCAGTGCCTCACCACTTCCCCTCAAAATGTTTACAGTATATACACTGGGGGAACTGCAAACCAATTTGGTTCGGTTTTATTAAAGGGTGGGAGTTAGAATAAAAAAGTTGATACAAGACTTGTTCCTCATGAATGCAGCAACTTCCTTGCACCAGTCTGTCCAATCCGTGGAACCTCTCTTGATGGTCGCAGTCCTAGTAAAGGGGTTCGTTGACCGTGTGGGCATCCTTCGTGCAGCAGGTCGTAAGTCCTGAGGCGCTGGTCCGGCTTGACGATGGACAGGAGGTCTCTTGGGAGGAGGCCAACCTTGCTGGGCGGCAGAAATCTTGCGCTTCCTGTACTTATGCAAAGGAGCTTTAAAATTGTCATTCTTCCTTTTGATAACCTTGTGTACCTTATGTGTGCCACGTTCATCCTTAGATGGAGGTTTTGTAGTGCACACTTTACTTTTCTCCGCACTTTTTAGAGTATAGGTATTAGATTTTAATGCAGATTCCATTTTGTCAAATTTATACGCCGCACCAACGTGTTTAGTTACTGGCTTTATCTCTCTACTTGTGTCATGTTTTTCAACAAACTGACTCTGTTTTTGGTATTGGTGCTTATGCAACTTCTTGTTTACCGCCTTAATTACTTCAGTATTAGCAGTTTTAATGCTGGAACCTGAAGGCGCTTTTTCACGTTTTTTATCCCCCTTAACTTTAGTTTTATCCTCTTTTGACGAAAAAGTCTCTTTGAAACTTGCGACATCAGAATTATTATCATTTATATTCGTTAACACTGCTTCAGTTTTAGGAAGATTAAGCTTTTCGTACTGGTGCGTTTTAATACAACCTACGTCTATAACTTCCGAAGCATCAGCTAAACTACTTACAGTATAATTCTGTGTCAACTTTTCATCCTGACTCTCAGTATGGTTTTCATGTACTTTATTTAAAACCATATTATCAACCTGGCCTACAGCATCCTCATTCGGATGGAAACTTGAAATAATATCATCATTACCTAGCGAGTTCCTACTATCGTTTAAAGAATTTTTATTGTCGTCAACTAATAAGTATTCACTAACTTCCGTAACGCATACTTCGTCATCTACTAAATTTCCTTCATTAACAGATGTGTGAATATCATCTAAAATATCAGGTATAGCATCAATAATATCAGGTACAGCATTAATAATATCAGGTATAGCATTAATAGAAGTGTCCGATGATTTATTTTCTAAACCACTAGCATTAGTATCGGCACTATTTTCAGAAATTTGTACTGGAATTACCTCATCATTCCAGCTAGACTCACTTTCTTTATAAGCCACAAAAATACCCTGACTTTCACTATTCTCAAAATAATGATTACTGCTCGGACAAAATAATACATTTGACCACACAGTTTCAACAGGTTGAACCATATCATGTGAAACAACTTGCCAGTGCAAGTAAGGTGCTTCCATATTATTTACTTTAAGAGCACTGATTTCATTATAACGCCGTGCGCTTCTATTATTTTGCCTGCGGTACTGCTTACGCTGCTGGTTTGAAACTCGCGAAAAATTTTGGCGCGGGTGTATAAAACTTCTCGTACCTGAATGACGGTGAGGGGTAGCGAAGAAATGCCTATTGTCATATTTAGCTAAAGCTTGAAGGAGGGTAACCTTGCTTGTAATTGTTTGATTATCTAAAAAATCTTGAACACTTGGCTTCAAACGTTGGATAACTATTTTTAAGATTACCGCTTCCGTTACCCCTTCTAAATATTCCTCACACTTGGAAATCTTTTCCGTAGCAAAATCTAACGCAGACTGACCTTCACGTTACCTTAGCGAATAAATTTCCGCTTCAATTTCACTTTGATTATAGGTCTTTGGAAAAACGCTAAGAAATTGTTGCTTGAATGACAAATAGTCAAAAATCAGATTACTGCTTTGCATACACGTGTACCACTGATATGCACTACCTCTTAAAGCGGCTAGAGCAATTTTAAGTTTATCCCCCTCTGGGGTGCATTGTTGCTGAAAGTAATGCTCAATTTTCTTTAGGAATTGGCTTGAGGGACCGCCATTGAATGTGGCTTTGAATGGCGCAATTTGCTGAACCATAATTACCCGAGGAAAATTTCCAGCAGGATTTTGTTCTACAACACTCATTTTTTAATAGTATATAAGTACTTGCAACAATTTTATCAATATAAGTACACAGTACACAGTTTTTAATTTCAATTATGTTGTTCGTTACAAATGTAACGCTAACTACCAGGGTATATATATCTTTCGGGCGCCAGTATAGAGAATCTATGCTCACTTCTACCCAGACTTGGGTGTATATAATTTGAAGTGGCACTCTATTTGAATTTGAAGCAAACACAGTTTATACATGAAACAATGTTTATTGAATTCGTTGCACATATAATTCGCTTTTACAGCAATAAGCATGCGTACTACTTGTACGGAATGTATAAACACAGCTTTCAAGAACAATATATTTTTATACTCACGAACAGTAAGTCAAACCAGCAGTACTGCCATGTGAACTTCTGGCCCGCTAAGCACTAGCGCAGGATAACACCTTTTCAACCTTAACAACCTCCTCCTTTTTTATTAATGACGCTGCGTGGTATTTATACTAAGCGCGTATGCCGAAATTAGCATATCTAAAGCAGCTTCTTTAATTCACTCAAAAGTTCGATTCTTGTGAATCGAATCTTGTGTATACCTTACAACACGATTATTAAAGACATTATTTCTGATAAATTATATCTTAAAAACTAACGGATATACAACGACATTAAAAGGGAAGACAAATTCTATCATAAAAAAAAAAACTAACGGATTACAACGACATTAAAATGACTTAAGGGAATAAAATAATTCAAAATTCAGAATCATGAGGAATAATTTTCCATTTTATTGCACATTTTCTCAGCGAAATTAATCGTATGCAACCGGTAAACAAGAACTGATATCAAAATATGGGCGAAAGGAAGATACAGGATTCTAAGTAATGCGAACTTTTGAGATAGATGTGAGTAAGTAAATAAATGACATGATATCACAAACTGCATTCTGATAAAAAAATAATAACAATGTGACAGAATATTTGATATTAAACATATATATATATATATATATATATATATATATATATATATATACAGAGGCTGTTCGCACATTTTTTAGGCGATTTTAGTAAGCGGTAATAAAAAATCGTTTGCTGCAAAAGAAATAATTGCAATTGTACTATGTTTTTAAAAGTCAAAATTATCGTCTGCGGCTTGAAAGTATTGTTTTTATTCAAAATGGCGTTTTTAACAAAGCGGTGGTTCGAAGGCTACATTTATGCTCTTTCCAAAGAGAAATATGCATACTCCGTTACCCAAAAACGATGTGAGAGTCATGGTTTTGTGATATCTAAAGCGTCTATAGGTAATATCGTCAACAAGAAAAGAAAAGAACGTCAAATTGGAGCCTCAAGGGGGACAAAAATTCCAAACAAGTATCCAAGGAAAAAACGGACATCTTCGACTATTGCAAAGGTACGTTGTTTAATGTTAAAAGAAAATCCCCCTAGTCAAAGGACAGTTGCAAAATCATTAAAATGCTCGGTGTCCACTGTAAACAAAATGATAAACGTTGATTTATATCTTAAGAAAGCGAAAAAAACGCAATGTGTATCGTCTTCTTCCAAATCATATCGCTGAACGCAGGACACGCTGCAGAATTCTATATGAGAAACACTTATCTAAGAGAGAACACTTATAAAGAGAGTGGAAAAAATGTCAAGATTAACTCCAAATACTATCAGGAACATATTTTATCGCCAATTTTCTGAATGAAATACCATCGCTTTACCCACAGTGCCATCAATCTGTGAGACTCCATCAGGACAAAGCTAGCAGTCACACATCAAAATCCACTGTAAATTTCCTAAAAGAAATGGAACAAAAAACTGGTATCAAGGCCATACCCTTCTCTGATATCCCTACTAAATCTCCCGATGTCTCACCTATGGATTTTTGTGCTTTCGGACTTTTAAAATCTGCATTATCCAAACGTCGTCCCAAAACACTTACAGGACTCTGGAAAGCTGTTCAGGAGGAATGGGATAGAATACCTCTTCTGACACTTCAAAAGGCATTATTATCCTGGAAATTCCGATGTCGAAAGATAGTTCAGAATAAGCCCGTCTGCACACGGAGCAGCTCAAAAGAAACTGGTTACAAACCAGTTGCGCCGTGTGCGTGGCTCCATTCAATTACATAGGTTACGACTCATCACGGACTGGTTTGTGATTTGAGTCAGTTATCAGTTTCTTTTGAGTTGCTCCGTGTGCAGACGGCCTAACGGATGTCAAATAGAACATTTAAAACACAAGAATTTTATGTAATTTAGTTTTGTGAATACAATATACATTGTCTAAAAAATGTGTGAACAGCCTCTGTATATATTATAGTTAACTTTTGAATCATTAGCATAAGGTACTCGTTGAAATATTATCATTAGGGATTCTATTTTCCCATAACATCTCAGTTTTTTATTAATTGTGATTCTTATTTTAGTGTTCCATAAGACGGGGCTTTTGAAAGCATTTTTAGCTCCTAACTATCATAAAAGCTTAAACCATACTTTAAGATATCGACATGTCCATCTATTCGTAACACTCCGGTATGTTTAGGTATTCAATAATTGCTCATAAATATGACGTGTTGTAAAAGTAATAGGTGAAAGATTCCTCTTAAAGTATCTTATTTTGGTTCATTACTCCCATAAAATCCATAATGAGATAGTACTATTTATCTCTGTTTTAAAAATCAAATTTTTGTAATATAATGGGAAAATGTTTATGATATCCCCAAAAGTTTCTGTATAGCCATCATAAAGATATATATATATATATTGTTTGCTAGAATTTAATGTAGACGTTAAAAAGGTTGTTTATTTCTGTCACGAGTTTTCCAGAAGTTTTAGGCAAGGAATGTTTCGTAATACTACGTACATAATTACAATTTAATTAAATTTACTAACCATAAATAATGTGACTGCATGTATGAAATATGCACATTTCTAACAAAACGTTTGCATATAAAATTTTCTAAGTGTTCCTTTTTTTATAAGTCTCGCAGTCATAATTTTGGATGAAAAATTACTGCGTAATATTTTAATATTATTTACGGTGGAAAAAAGTGTGTTGTAAGAAAAACACCTTCCAGTAATAACTTTTGAGATGATAAAACCTGTATTTTCCTGGAGAAAATAACCCATATATGTGATAGGGTTCTTCATCATATATAAATTTTTATGTGAAATATTTACGATAAATAAATATTTAAGTTGATGTTAAAGTTTGAAAACCTCTTTATAAAATGGATGTTGAACTGAGAGAGATGTTTTAGGTTTTGTACGGAATACATTTTCGAAGAATAACTCCTGTGTACCCTAAAATATTTGAGTTTTTAGTTCTTCCCCAAAGAAAGAAGGAAGTTTCGGAAAATTTTAAGGTGTAATTTTCATTCATTTATAAATAAAAGGAATAAGAATTGAAAAATATAATCCTTAGTTTTAATGCACGGAAACCGAAATGGCCATCAAAAATTCTTTATTCTTTCCATTTCACGGAGCTGATTCTTTTTCCCTTTACCATTTATTTTTCTTTAGCCTTTAATATGCAACTACTTGTTCCTATGTTATATATATATTATTTATCTTTTCAATATTTTGTATGTCTCTAACAAAGAAAAAAGCATTTTTTTTCTTATAAAAACCATTATAGATATGTCATAAGAAATTAAAAGGAACTAAAACAGAAAGTATAAAGGCAATAAATATAAAACACCAACAAATTCAGAGGAATTTAATTTAGTTATATATATATATATATATATATATATATATATATATATATATATATAATTTAACATTAAAAATTTATATTAAATTGTTTACATATTTTGTTAATTTGAAATATATATAAATGTTTTAAATTAAGAGACGCATGTGTGCGGAAAAACTTAGAGGAAGACCCGAGGGTTATATAAAATTTAAGGTATGCACACTTTTAAAGCGTTGAACTATAATAAGATATAAAGGCTTAATTTCGGATATGCTGTTTGTTATTGGTTTAAAAGTCTCAGGCACTGAGAAAAGCTAAATTCGCCAAAAGTTTCTTTGCAGTTCTGAATTTTATAGAACTCGTTTAACAGTCCCCTTATACAAAATTGCATAAATATTTGAATAACGGTATGAACGCAAAAAATGGACAATATATGTCGAGAAATGAAAGAGTCATAAACAAACATATATGAAAATAATATATTAGAAAAAAAATTACTTTAGTAGATTTCATTCTTTCCAATAAAGATCGTAATAAACTCAAATTTGTAAAAATTGTGATTTTTTAAAATGTTAATATATATGTACACTGGTAGATAAAACAAGGACGGATGGTCCGGTAAACGATGTATTGCGCAGAATCGAACGCAGTAGATTGTGGGAATTTGCGTAAATGCGTTATGGAATGCCAAACAAGGTGACGATGCAAATTTTTGATTACCTTACGTGTGGGTCACATGATGGCGTACAGACCGGTTTGCAAGGATTTGGAGCATGCACCCAGTGAATGTTGGATGTCCAATTTGAACAGGTCGCAAGAACGTTTTGCTTTGGAAAGTGAGGTCACGTCTAGCAGACATCATTTAGATGATTTTTCCCGCTGGAGGAAGGGCGAAAAATTACAGAGGTTGCTAGGGAATTCGACATCGTCACAGTTTCCAGGCTTTGGGCAGCGTGTCAAACAACTGGTCAAACATTGGGTGCAAGCTAGGAGTTTGACCTCGCAGTAAGATCACCGAAGACAATTGGTACATCGTTCTAAGAGGAAAAAAGGAACCGTCTTAGTACAGCTGGTTGAATGGCAAGTCCGTTCTGTGCAGCCACGGGAACTCCGATATCCTGGAAAACTGTTGCAAGGCGTTTACGATAGGTAAGACTATACACCCGAAGGCCTGTTTTGTGTATCCCACTTGCGAGAGTTAACAGTAGCGCACATTTGCAATGGTGCCGTCTGCATCGCCATTGGACCGAGGGCGACTGGGCATCCTCTTCACAGATGAAAGCCGGTTCATTATTTCTTCTGATCGTAGACGGCAAATGATATGGCTTCAAGTTGGTAGCGCTTATCGTTGAGAAAATATCCAGGAAAGGAACCGATATGGTACTTGTAGCATCATGGTATGGGCAGGCATCATGGTCCATGGATGCACACAAATACATGTACTTGAAACAGGGACCATGTCCGCTACCTGGTACATTTCTGAAGTTCTGCTGCCTCATGTTCGGCTTTTTCGTGCTGCTGTCGGCAATAACTTTCAATTCATGGATGATAACGTGCTCTTTCACTGAGCCAACGCTGTTCAGAACTGATTGGAGAGCGAGGGTATTCATCGTATCATGTGGCAGTCACGTTCACCTGATCTAAATGCAATAGAATATGTATGGGATGATTTGGGGCGACGTCTTGCTGCTCGCCCATATCCTCCGACAAACAAGCCGTCCCTCATCCGTGCAGTGAAAGAGGAGTGGATCAAGTTACCTCAAAACTTCATGGAAAACGTCATTCAAACCATGCCACAACGTGTCACGACGTATGGGAAGCTCATTGCATTGTGTGATTGACCTATCCCTTAATGATATGTCTCTCTGGTTTTCATGTCATCAGTAATCTGTATTCTTTTTATTGTTCTCTTTCCAGGTCAATACGTACCGTTCGTTGAAACAACCTGTTTCAACACTTTCTGTAGTTCTTGCGTTATATCTAATTTCACATTTTGTCTTTACCTATTTATCCCACTTGATATGAAACCGCACCTGCGATTTTTTTAACATGACCATTTGTTCAACGTCCTTAGATTTTGTCCATCAGTGTATATATATATATATGTGTGTGTGTGTGTGTGTGTGTGTGTGTAATGTATCCATTACACACGTTCTTAAAATATAACCTGAAAAGGAAAACTATCTCATATTTACATGGCTGGAGCTAGACTCAGCCTGAAAGGAATTAAAATTTTGAAGCAGTCGGGTCGAATCGTTTTATTTAGAGCGATAAAAAGTACGTCCATCCATGTCAGATGCTCGGAAGAGAAGATACCACCTTTCAACCTTACGCGCGAGAAGCGAGTTACATATGCCTGTTATTTTTGATGGGTCAGCTAAATTCTGGGGCTCGCGATGTGATCCCACGCCTTTCTCCAGAAGTATACACGTGCAGAAATGCAACGTATGCGATTTTATGGGAAGCTCTGTTGCTATGGGTTTTTAAGCAAAAAAGTTGATTACTGGGGATTGGATTTAGGAAAGGGAATTTAAATGATAGAATGGAGGGCCAAATATTTAATTTATTACATATATATATATATATATATATATATATATATATATATCTTTATGATGACTATACAGAAACTTTTGGGGATAACATAAACATTTCCCCATTTTATTACAAAACTTTGATTTTTAAAACAGAGATAAATAGTACTATCTCATTATGGATTTTATGGGAGTAATGAACCAAAATAAGATACATTAAGAGGAATCTTTCACCTGTTAGTTTTACAACACGTCATATTTATGAGCAATTATTGAATACCTAAACATACCGGAGTGTTACGAATAGATGGACATGTCGATATCTTAAAGTATGGTTTAAGCTTTTATGATAGTTAGGAGCTAAAAATGCTTTCAAAAGCCCCGTCTTATAGAACACTAAAATCAGAATCAGAATTAATAAAAAACTGAGATGTTATGGGAAAATAGAATCCCTAATGATAATATTTCAACGAGTACCTTATGCTAATGATTCAAAACTTACACAAAAGTATGTGTAAAGAGAATTTTCCGCATACACAGATGAAAATTAGTTGAATCAACTGCAGTCTTTAATCTCTCTAGGCTTGGTTATGACTTATAGTATGAAAGCTCCTTAAGGATGCACTAAAGTTATATATAATCATGAAAACACTTATAAATGGTAAAGCAGGCAAATTGTTTGAATTAATTCCATTATAATTATGTATAATTTAATGAAAAAAACATATGTTATACATAATATGGTTTGCATATTTTTAAACACCGCGTCCCTTTTTGTAGACAAATTTTCTAAAATATAGATATCTTTCGATGAATAGTGATTTGAAATACGACGTTTTCAAATCACCGGAGTTATGATTTCTCAACTCCATACATACGCAACGTTACTTTAGAAGAAAATGAATGAACGTTACAAAGTGCTATATTTTTCTATGTAATAACTATTATAAACTTCTTGGTTTTAATGCTTAATAGATGATTTTTTAACAATTCTGTAATTAATTGTGAAAAAAAATAATCTTGTTTTCATCTCCAAAGTTCTATCGAACGGTGTCAATCAAGTTTTTTCATAGAAGAGAATTATTATTAGCGTATAAATTTACCATAAGTTACTTCCGCACCGAGCCATAGTTGGCTATTTAAATATGGGGGCATATGGCGGATCCATTACTGTCCACTCATGGGAACGTCCATGCTTTATCCAAAAATCGAACTCCATCCCAATCCGCGGTAGCCCAAGACGTATACCACGAACATATATATGAAGGCCTTATTTGAAAAGTATGCCAACTCCACTTTTGAAAAAATGGAGTTAGCCTCACTTTCATGTTCATACAAGTCATTTCTATCTTATTTTAGAAATGATATACCCCCAGCTTATTTCTGCTGTCAACAGACAAATCAGACCTCAGCAGTCATTTCTGAGCACTCATTATGAAAGTGAAGCCATCTCAAAATAAACAAAAATATGGTTGGCCCACTATTCAAATAAGGCCTTCATTCATATATATATATATATATATATATATATATATATTAATCTGGTTTTAATTGTCGGGGGAAAATACCGCAATAATTATTATGGGGTTATCTGTTATGATACCCAATGCTATGACTGACGCATAGATTTATGCACTGCGTTGTGTGTTTTTATAACAAATCATTATAGACCATCTGATTGACATAATTATAGATGGATTTATTGAATCAACAAAACACATAATTAATTCATTGCATTACTCATTATACTTGCTATATTCACGACCTTACTTAATCATTATGCTTTTAACAAATACATTGAACATCCTTTTCTTCAATTACATATGGTTAGCTCATTTATCATATTTTATCAGTGAGTTATCATACTGAATAAATATTTATTATAGTACGCCTTAGCAATCGTCAATTAACTTTGGTATTACTTAATCAACTATGGATGAGAGGCAAACGGGCATAACTGAATTATGGGATCAATAATGAACTGCCACACGTACCTTCACTGACGTTTTTCACTTGTTATCACGGTCACACTTAATGGAGGTGTCGTTGAATTCACTTCATCAAAGCTCTCTTGTAAATATCGGCACGCGTCTCTAATCAAGTTGTCCATCAATCGGCTGAGGGTGCAGGCTAGGTGGTCGGTAGGCTCATGCTATCTGGATCAGCATTCACTAAGTCCCTTGGGAAATGGTTCTCATTACTATGTCGTGCGGTCAGTTGTCGGGAACTCGCCTCCTTCCACGATCGGTGCGGTCAATCAATCATTCCTCTGAGCTGGGATATCATCAGGTCTCGTAGATCTCGTACTTAGTTGTATATGGGTTCTCACCTCACCTTTCTAGCCAAACAATTCTCCTTACCTAATATTTATCTTAATTCTTTTATGTATTTTCCTTCCGTAACTAAACTCCTCCTATTTTCTTTCGATTGGACAATTATTTCTTCTGGAATCCTATATCCCGCCCTGCTGAAGGCGTGCCTCATCATCTCAGTATGACTACTCTTCTCGTGACTACTTTTGATCTTTTGCGCTATCATCTGCTTAAGCTTTCTTATTATCTCGGCTAAGTCATCGTTACATTCCTTGCCCCTTTTGTTCATTTGTTACATTCATTCGCACATCTTCCTTCGATGTTTCTTAAACCGTGCCCCTCCATCATCATTCACTCACATCTGTAACTCCTTTTCGCGATCTGTGGTTCATCCCGTGATTGGTTTCAACTGCCTTCTTCTTTTGAACTTGGTTTTCCTTCGATTACCCGTTTCTCTTTTCATAAATATCCTGTCTTAACCTCTTTTACGGTCTATTCTTTTCTCTCCTGTTTCTTTCATCTTCCGTCATCTTTTAAAGCTTTATCCATTACTCTTTACTCCATACAATGTCACTTCTTAACCGTGACATATATATATATATATATATATATATATATATATATATATATATATATATATATATATATATATATATATATATATACATACACACACAAGTGGAGATCACTATCAGAGAGTGTTGACATACTTGCAGAGGTGGGTGACATATAGCAACAGGTTTCAGTGTTATAACTCTCATATGCATCAAACGTATATAAAAAACTGTACAAAGTTAAAGAAATAAATTAGAAATTTGCATCATTATATAGACAGATCAGGCTGCCTGTTACATCAGACAATGCAAAATATGTTTGAACGCGTCGCCTACCTGTAAATAGACCAGCCAAGGGACACTAGACCGTAAATCAGAATAGGGAAATCCGAAATCAATTAACTGCAGATAGAAGAAAGGGAAAAAGGGCGAATTATAATAACACAGGTCTGCATGAAAATCGACCCTGACACCATTCCTGCTGTTTCACATGTAAAATGACCTCCTGAATTCGAATATGACCCCCATTTTCTCCCATAACCCACCGTTTTCGGGGGACCCGCCCCCACCCAATTATTTTATTATTTTTCGATAATTTGGAGGGATGAAAAGCATTTACATTTCTTCTAAGGGACTAGAAAGGTGAATAGTTCTAAACCATGAACATTTGTAGCAAAAAGGTAGATTTGGGGTGCATATTCCCCCCTTAAATTGTAAAAAAAATCATTAAAGATGATGGATTTTTCCATTTTTTTCGCAATGTTTTCACTTATTTTCTACATATTCCAGCTTCCATCTCCCCTCATCTTCCTCCAAACACCCCCGAATAATGAAAATCTATAGCAACAATATATAGGAACAATAATAAAAATATATAGCAACAGTCCGGAAGATTCCCCATGCTGTCGCTCTCAAAACCTCGCGCTAACAGGATTGAAAAGGAATTTTCATGCTTTACTGGTTGAAATTTGCTTTGCTCTTGTGACTAGAGTCCTGCACTTTAAAGATACCCGTAAATGAATGCCATTTTGCTGTGCACATGGTTTGCCGAAAACCTCGCTGTCATCTCACATATTCTAACTTTTGTATTGCTCCCACCGTCAGGTTCTATATCAAAAGTAAGCACACAATTCAGTATCCTAATATCCCTTCAGTTCTAAGACCAGTTCCTCACAACGAATCTTTGTCAATTCCAGAGCCTAAAAAACCTATACTCAAGAGCCGGAAACAAATTTTAAAGGCTTTAAGCCACAGCCTGAACCATGAAACGATACGTAAACCGATGATGAAGATTGTTCAGCTGATTCAGATCATCGACAACTTCACCTAGTTACTCAGTTGGAATTCAATGATCTCGTCAGGGATTTGGTGTTACCTAAGAGAAAATCTCAACTTCTTCGATCTCGACTTCTGCAGTGGAATCTCTTAGATAAGGGCGAAAAAATCTCTTCTTACAGAACCAGGCAGTCAACCCTGAAATTAACTTTTTTACCGAAGATGAAGCCTTAGTGTTCTGTCCTAATTCAAATGAATTGATGATAGAACTGAAGATACCATGTTACCCAGACAAATGGAGACTGTTTATAGAGTCGTCAAAGACAAGCTTGAAAGTTGTCCTGTTGGCCAATGGGAATGAGTTACTATCAGTCCTGGTTTCATACTCTGTGGCTATGAAGGAGACATACGAAAACTGAGGGATGTACTGAGGGAAGATAAGGATTACAGTGATAAGGACTACAATACCGACTACTATAGCAGTACTATAGCGACAAGAGGAATGCAAATTTAAACTTCTCAAAGCATGAAAATTCCTTTGCAAACCTATGCGCGCGAGGTATTGAGAGCGCCAGCAGGGTACAGTGAATCTTCTTAAATGTTTTTATACGTTTTTACTAGCCGGGCTTCGCCCGTCTAGCCGGTCAGTTTAGGGATCCGCTCCCTTCAGCAATCACTGTTAAAGAATGGAAATACTAAAAAACAATGAATAAAGCTATTTAAATTTTGTGGATATGCATTCCACGACCTGTAAACAGTCGTAGGCAGAAGAAAACTTCTTTTCCTCCCCCCCCGGCTAGCCGGCATTGCTCGGGTTTTATAGAATGTTTGTTAACCATTATCAATTTAAAAATTAAACTCAGTTTAAATTACACAATAAAAAAAACAAACAAACACATGTGAAATGTTATAGACATCTCAGAATTTAGGTACATTCAGCCTTTCTACATTGTACCACTAAAAGCTGTAAAGTAAAATTGTCAAATTCGGGAATAATTGTTAACCAGAGTCAATTTAAAAACTAAACACAGTATAAATAACATAGAAAAAAAAGTATATGAAATTTTATACGCATGAATAAAAAGAAAACCCAATAAAAAATATATATATTTATACTCCTCAGAATTCAGCTAGTTTAGCCTTTCATCATTGGGGCAAAAAAAGCCTGAAAAGTAAAACAAAATATATACATTTATAATAAACCACTAAAATCTGAAAAGGAATGAGGATGAAATTAAAATAGTAGCATGAGGATTGCGTTTGCATAAAAAATTCATAAACAAAAGCTAAATTTCATAAAAAAGTACTTCAAATTGACCAATTTCTAAAAAAGTATACTATTTACAGGTAAGTTTTTGTTTCTTTTTTAAATTTGTAAGTGCTAATTTACCCTAAAAGGCGAAAAAAACGTTTAAAAAGTTATCTTTTTAAAAAATTGACTCCGAACGTAGACAGTCATCTTAATTCCTACTTGAGAATGATAATGAAAAATGATGAAAGAATAAACTGTACCCCCCTCCCATTGAAATAATATGTAAAGTAATAAATTCTGTTTTAACAATTAATTTCTGAACAATTAAAAAATTAACTAAATGTAAAATAGAAAAGTATATAAAACATAATTATATTTCACTGCCCTTCAAAGATATCCAGTATTAATACAATTTCCTTAGCAAATACAATATAAACAAAAAGTGAACAAAAATAAATGGTGTATAAAAAAGCACTCCACCGGAGAAGCACTACACTCCAAGCAGTATGGTGCAGCCATATGTCGGCAGCGACGGGAATGAAAATTGACGGGAATTTAATACATTTGTATGGCCCTGAAAATGGCCTTTTTTTCATTTGTGGGGCCCGAGCATAACCGGGCGAAGCCCGGCTATAATAAATATATTTAATAACTTTTAATAAAACAAACGCCATTGTTAATAAAATGAAGCACAATAATTGGTGCATAATAAACAGTTTTTTATTTGGGGCTGTTTTTATAAGGAAAGGAATGACGGATCGGGGAAAATTTTCATATTGGCGTGTATTATTTATTAAATTATTAAATTTATTAAAATTGGGTGTATTATTTTTCCATTTTAAAATTTTCTCTTAGATTGTAGGTCATTTTGAAGATAATCGTCATATGCATCATGAGTTAGAAGGAAATTAAAATAGTAGCATTAGAATTTTGTGCAGAGTGATAGGCGTTTTAGCTAAATTTCATTAAAAAATACTTCAAATTGACCAATTTATAAAAAAGTAGGCTATTTACAGGTAAGTTTTTGTTCCTTTTTTTAATTCTTAAGTGCTATTTTACCATAAAAGACCAAAATAATCTTTAATTTTTTTTTTAATTGACTCTGAACATAGACAATGACCTTAATTCCTTCTTGAGAATGATAATAAAAAATGATGAAAGAATAAGCTGTACCCCCCCCCCCCCCCCATTGAAATAATATTTAAATTACTAAATTCTGTTTTAACAATTAATTTCTGAACAATTAGAAAATTAACTAAATGTAAAATAGAAAAGTAAATAAAACAATTATATTTCGCTGGCCTTAAAAAATATCCAATAATAACACACTTTCTTTACCAAATACAAAATAAATAAAAGGGAACAATAATTGGTGTAAAATAAATAGTTTTTTTTTGGGGGGGGTCTGTTTTTATAAGGAAAGGAATGACGAATCAAGGAGAATTTTCATATTGGAACATAAAATTGCGTGTATTATTTTTGCGTTTTAAAATTTTCCCTTCCATTGTAGGTCATTTTGAAGACAACTGTCATAAGTATCATGTGTGAGAAGGAAATTAGAATACTAGCATTAGGATTTTGTGCATAGTAATATGCGTTTTCACTAAATTTCATTAAAAATTACTTCAAATTGACCAATTTATAAACAATTATGCTATTTACAGGTAGGTTTTTGTTCCTTTTTTAGTTTTTAAGTGCTATTTTAGCATAAAAGACCAAAAAAACCATTGCAAAATTATTTTTTCTCAAAGCTAAACACAAACATATTCAAAGCTAAACACAAACATAATCAAAGCTAAACACAAACATAATCAAAGCTAAACACAAACATAATTAACAGTTGTTTAAAAACACCCCAGTTAAACATAGTTAAGTGTCCAAGTATTAGAATGGTAATAAAAAATATTCCAAAGAGTTTCAGACAGAAGCATAAAAAGAAAGAATATGCAAAAAAGTAACTAAATTAAACAAAAAATGACAGAATACAGAAAAAGCGCACACCGGTAAAAGTAAGTAAAATGTTACCTTGTGTGCATGCGCAGTTCTGATGAATGATTAATTCCAACACTTGGAGATGAAATATTATTAAAAAACTGTATTTATTTATAATTATTTTAAAACTTCCAAACTTATCTTAGAATTGTCCTAAGGCTTCAAAACATAAGTATACGAAGTTTCAACCAGATTCGTCAATAAATGTAGATTTGTATACGAGACATACATACATACATACATACATAGAGACACTTTGCTTTATTGATATAGATTACATTGTTGCAATGTTTTTACATTGTTTCAATTACTATACATTGTTTCAATTATTATACATTATTGTAATTTTTTTATTATTGTTGTTATATATTGTTGCTATATATTTTTATTATTTGGGCGTGTTTGGGGGAGGATGAGGGGGGCTGGAAGCTAGAATAAGTGGAAAATAAGTGAAAAAATTGCAAAAAAAACCGGAAAAATCGGTCATTTTTAATGATTTTTTTACAATTTAACTGGAAAATCCCCCCAAATATACCTCCTTGCTACAAATTTTCATGTTTAAGAACTTTTCCCCTCTCTAGCCCCTCAGAAGAAATGTAAAGGCTAAAATAACACTTTTCATCCCTCCAAATTATCAAAACGAAATAAAAATGGGTGTGGGGGGGCTCCCCCGAAAACGGTGGGTGATGGGGGAAAATGGGGTTTATATTCGGATTCAGTAAGTCATTTTGCATAACAATCAAAAGGAATGGTGTCAGGGCTCTAAAATAATTTTTTTTGCAGTCCAGTGTAATTGACAACACATCATACATGAAATTATAACAATCAAACTTTGTCTTCCACATGTGGTATGAAATAAGGTTTAATTTATAACTGGACCAATATCTACTTAAATAATTAATGCATATGCAACGGAAGGAAATGTCAATGTTTCGCATGCAACGCATGTGCAGGATCATGGTTTTGTGTTTTATTGTTTCTCATGCTTTTGCTATCATATAAATATTCATAATGTTATTCTTCCGTGACGTCAATGCAACGGGAATGGTACATATGAAATAAAATGTATGTTTGGTAATAAGTGCTTTTGTGAATTCATTAGTTCGTAGTTCAATAAAGTAATTGCATATTTTTCTTTTATTTTTCTGTAAAATGACTCGTATTATACTTACTTAATCTTAATTAATCTTACTTAATCTGCTTTCCTAAAACACGCACTAGAGGTACCATGCAAAAAATATGATTGAAAACTATAAAAAGAGTTCACAATCATGATATTTTTATCAAAATATGTAGTAACCATGATGTAATTAGAGACAGGAAAAAAGTTTTGTTAAAATCAGACGTATTACTGAACTAATTGCATTTTTAATCTCTTAGGCAAAAATTAATGCGTTGCATAAACACTATTCTTAAAAAACAACATTCAGTCATAATTACGTGAAATAGAAATGGTAATCTTAAACATATGTATAATTAAATAAAAGAGCAAATTTGAAATTTGAAATTATTTTTTTACTTGTTTTAATTCTTCAAAAACAAACTTCAAAACAGCAGATATCAGACTTTTTCAAATTAGAAAATTTCCTTCTTTCTTCAAAATTTTAGTGCTAAAATGCAAAGATTTATGAAACGTTATGATAGACTTCGCTATCATCATTAGGGATTATATAATGTTTTAGTAATTAATGGTATTTTGAGTGTTCTTATAAAAGCATTGAACCACTATATATTCAACAAATATATTTCCACTAAACACAAGGTGTACTATATATATATATATATATATATATATATATATATATATATATATATATATATATATATATATATATATATATATATATATATATATATATATATATAGAAATACCCTGAGTAGGAAAGGCGTTAGGTTCTGTGATTAATTTGTATGAGTCACATTTTTCTTCAGTAGCCTGTAAAACATCAGGTACTTTACCAAATCAATTACTCATGAAAAGATTGAGGACAGAAAGAAGTCCATTTATTTCGGTTTATTAGGGGCTACTTCTGAAGGAGAGTGAGAAATCAACTCTAAAGGTACAATTAAGGATAATAAAAGTTAATAGGAAAGAAGAAAAGTCGAAGAAACTTATGGGAGTCGATCGAACTTGTTGGCAGATATTCAAAATATTCGGCATAACTCAGCTAATACTTTTTAGGCAAAAATATATAATTAATTGCAGTTGCTGTCTTAACACCAGAATTGCACACAATTTGTGGGGAAAAACACCCAAAAAATTACTAACTAGACTCATTAAATTAATTTTTTCCTATTTATCATGTAAACAGAACTGGAAAGGAAATTTTTCGGGTAAATTATATTCTTAATGCAAATTAAATTTACTTTTGTTTTATGAAAGGTACATAAATTTAAATCCTTGTACCTTATTCATTTAAACACAATAGAGAGTTTTTAATGCATGAATGTTGTATTCAATTATTTTAATGAATAGAAAGAAATGTGAATTGAAATCATTCGATGTACTTTATGGCACTAATTGTTTGCAGTAAATTTTGCGTCAGAGGATGTTTAACAGTAGGATAGGATAAAACGTAGCTAAAGAAAATTTTAATTCGATTCAAACTTTGTTTTCATCATTTTCATTAATCCTTGATTGTAACTGGATTTAGCGTACTTCCATAATTTTCTAATCAAATGGGAATCATCCATTGCAATGAATCACAATATTAGGAATGAATGCAAATCAATCGCAATGAATGCCAAAACTAAAAGTAATTTATTCGTGTTACTAGATATCTGTTCTAGCAAAATATTTTTAAAAAAAATAAAAGGTGTTATAAATATTCGAATGTTTTATAACTTTTGTTTCTATAGTGTGTTAATGAATCAGTTTCATTTAACCTTTCAAGCTGTTTCAAGTAAGTTTGCTTTAAAGGTCTTTCCGTTGTAATTAAGCTTACGAATGCTTCCACGGTGGATGTATTATTTACTCTTCAGTATATACAATATACAAAAAGCATTAAAAATTGTTACAATAACGATTTCATTTAATTTATTCTATTTTATTTAAATCCTGACACAATTTCTATAACATCGAATAAAAAAATGACAGAATACAGGGAACACACACAAACAAACAAACACACACACACACACACACACACACAAACAAACAAACACAAACACACACACACACACACATATATATATATATATATATATGTATATATATATATAAATATATATATATACGTATGTATGTATATATGTGTGTGTGTGAATGTATAATATTTCATGCAGTGTAATTTACTGCCAACAACTTGTTTTAATTTCGCAAAAATATTTGTTAAGGTTATCAATCCATTACTTATCGCATTATAAACCTTTCTTCACATGCTATATTAATCTTTTTCTGGCATGAAGTTTCCAAGTTTACTTCCCTAAATTTTTTTCTCACAGCAGCATGCAGTCTCATACATGTATGATCGGTCACTCGTTTCTATCGATATTGAAGCCAATGGTAATTTGCCATTTGGTAATCAAAAAAAATTTAACTTTCGAGCTAAATTTTTATGGTTTTTTTCAGGTTACTTGTCTTACTTCGAGGTCTCTGATCTTTTATTTACATTCTATGATAATCTATTTTTCTGGCTTGAGGTTTCGAAATTTTCCTCTACAATTTTATGCCTTTGAGGAGCGTGCAGTGTGATACGTACATACGCATGTTCACTTGTTCGTATGGGTGACCAGAAACTTTCGATCTTAACAGTAATCCTTTTGGTGAAAACGCCAATTTGTAGTGGACATAATAAGTGAGAAACCTTATTACGAACATTTTTACTCTCCTTTTTACATTAACTTACTTGAACGAATATCTCATTAAAGAATTTATGCCCAAATGATTCCGTTTGCACAGGAATGTTTCGTTAAATCGGCGACAGTTAAAACGGAGGAAAAGAAATAAAAAGTATGTTTTCTTTTCAGGGTGAATCTCTTTAGGGAAAATTCCTCAAAACGCTTGCATGTATGCATTTTCTTTCCGGAGAGTATTATTTCTTTCATGATTTCATAGATAATAATTTATGTACAGATAAATTTCTGAGATGTTTTTGACTTAGTAAACACGGTTGTCTCGTCATATTTAGCATTTTATAGAATTTGTGTTTCTATGGAATCTGTAAAATACACGCAAATACTTTCTTGAATATTAATTTTATAGAAATAACGAAATGCAGCTTTGAAAGTAGGTCCTTGAACCTAGGCTGGAGATGTATATTTTTCCTTTAAGTACCCCTCCTTTGGCAGGATTTATGCATATTGTTCTCTTCTTGGGCCGTAAATTTCATGTAACAGTTCGTGATAGACGATGGTTCTTCCCAAAGTGGGCTAGTTGAATGTTATTTGGCAATTGTTAAGGCCGTCCTCGTCTATACGTCATTATGTATCCTCTTGGCGATCGCCCAGGCGTCCGCCGTTTGTTTTCAGAGCCAAGATTTGGCGAGAAACGTCAGTTGTGTATTAGGCTCCGAGCCCATCGAAGTTTTAATCCCATCATCAATAAAGTATTTTTTTAAGTATGAGTACAGTCCATTGTTATTACTGTTTTGTGTAGCCTCCCAACCAATCACCAGTAAAATTTTACCGAAATTACGCATCTGGAGTTCCTTTCCTTCAGGGTTACTCATCGCTTATGCGTTCCGAAGAAACACATTAGCTCCTGTACGTTAGAAAACATAGGCTGCTTGTACGTTAGAGAAGGATAATCAATCTCTTTAAAGTGAAATATAATATATAGTGTTGACCTTTTACATTATTTAAGGTATTTGGTTTTTTTAAAATATAAACTTACTTTTTCTACACACCGTAAGAAAAAAGAATATGAAAATATTCTTAGAAAATTTTATTTCATTTAAAATACAGGGTGTTTCAAAAAGAATCATGCAATTAAAAAAAAAGCATAACTATTCATCTTTTAATCCGTTTTGATCGAATAATATATAGGCAGAAAGAGGAAAATCTCAAGTTTCACGCAGTTGCCGACAAGTAGCGCTAATGTTCCTCCTTCGCTCGTCACTCCAGTGTTTGCAAAGATGGCGACAGCACAACAGAAATCATTTTGTGTTCTACGCTTTGCGAAATGTGACTCCGTAGCAACTGTTCAGCGTGATTTTCGTAGACAAAACCCTGGTAGATTGAATATCCTAACTCTCAGAGCACTAGGCGATGGTATAAACAATTCCGAGGCACGGGTTGTCTGTTTACGGATAACAGCCATGGAAGCAGTGTCTGCAGACACGCTCGAAAAAGTTTGGGACGAATTTGCCTACCGTATAGACATAGGTCGTGCATCCAAAGGTGGGCATATTGAACACCATTAATTTGGGTTGAAAACAAACTTTATGATTGGCCATGTAATATAAAATTAATTTTAAGATTCTATGTTCAATATTTTTCATAATACACTCATTTCAAATCGGGTGATTCTCTTTGAAACTGATTTTAAAATAAGTTGAATCTTACACTGCAGTCTTTTTCAGGCATGAGTTTTTGAAATTCACTTCCATGAATTTATAGCTCTTAGAAGCATGCCTTGTGATATATGTATACGAGTTCACTTGCTTCTTTTGCGGTCAAAAAACTTGCGATCTTAGAGTGCATAACTCAAACGCTTTTCGTGAAAATGGTTATTTGTAATACAGTAATCAATGACTTCAAAATGCAATTATAATATATATAGTTGATATTTTACGTGATATAAGGTGTATGAATTTTTTTAAGGGGGCACACAACCTTTGACTACACTAAAATGACCGTAAACATGATAAAATTCGAGCTACTAAAAGACCAATAATATTAATATATATATATATATATATATATATATATATATATATATATATATATATATATATATATATATATATATATTATTGGGATATTAACATTGAGCTCATCAGCTCATTGCAAAATATGATCAGCACGCTTGACGTATATACCAGTGGTTTCTTTGTAAATGATCTAAGCATTGATAGCAGTCCGAAATATTACAAAAAAACTTGTACTGGTCACCGTCGTTTAGAGGATTTAGTTGAATATTTTCTTGCCATCTAATCAAGCACATCTACACCGTATTGAGTAAAGTTGTAAAATTTAACAACCTTAGGTGTCTTCTTTTCATTTCTTTCCTTTTCGAGCGTAGGATGTTGAATGCTTAACAATGGGACACTTTTGGTTTTCTTTCCTTGATATTCCGTCAGAGTGATATTATCGTTCTTGAGAATTTTGCTTGAACACAGTTCTCCCCTTTTGAGCTTGAATGATTCGGGTACTTCTTTCTTTGCATGTTTCACAATGCCTACGAGGCTAAGTCCTTTACTTCTTAAAGTTTTTGTTAATTTTAATGATGTAAAAATATGTCAGTTGTCATGTTCCTACCAGTATTTTGAAATAGTTCTACCAAAGGAAATACCGCATGTTTTCCAACGGTATCTTCATTGGGTCTACTTTTATTTTTTCCTAAATATGGAAAGCCATTCAAAAAGTACTTGCACGAACATCAGCTGGTAGCCAAAATTTTATCCCGAATTTATCCGGTTTTTGTGGCTAATATTGTGTAAATGAGCAACGTGCCTTACTTGGGAATAGTTGAGCATCTACCGTTATGTTTGCACCTGCTTTGTAACACAGTAAGAAATTTTCAATAAATGTGTTCCAAATCTCTGATACTAGAGCAAATTGATCTGTTCGAAGTCTTTCGGATCTTGTTGACTTCATATCAAAGCGCAAATATACTTCGATTTCTTTGAATCTATCACGAACCATTGCTTCATGAAAAAAGTTTAGGCCGCATGTCGTGGACCACAAATTGTCGATTGAAATACCTTTAGGAATAAAAACTCCACGGGCATACAGTAAGAAAAAAAAGGCATCTAATTCATCTAAAGATACACTCCAATGCGGATCTTGTAAGCGCCTATAAGCTTCTGCTTCCGAGCATTGTTGTATCAGATGCAGAATTCTTTCATTTATGAACGGTCTCCATGCACTAGTAAAACTCCCCAGAGTTACATGCCTAATGACAAATATGCTGGGTCCAGGCACTTCTCTAAACATATTGTGACACTGCCATATTCCTGAAGAAAGAGTATGAGAAGGAACTGTAGTCCACGCTGTTCCATCTTTTGCTACTTCTTCATTTCGCTCATTTTGGTCATATTGTGAGAGAAATGAGTGTTCCTGATTTTTTCTCAGTACTCAACTTCAGTTTTGATGTCTTCTTCCTTCTCTTACATGGATTACTTCCTACTCATACACGGATAGCAAAAAAATAGAATAGAAAACGCAACATTGACAGCTATTTTGGATCAGCGGTCAAAATGACCGCAGTCAGCCTTTATAGGTATACCCCTTTATAGCGGCGATAATAATGCGCAGAAAAAGATAATTTTTGTCCGACATATTATTTGTGAATATTTAGGAAAAGTCAATGAACAAACAGAATACCAAAGAATAAAAAAGGGAAATATGAGCGTTTGAAAATCGTTTGCGGTCAAAATGACCGCTGCCGCCGTTCTAGTGATAATGTAAAACCAAAAAATATACAAAAATATAGTTTAAATTGAAAAATTTACATAAAATTAATAAAAAAATTTTAATATAGCAATTTTTAAAAACATTTTCAAGAGTAATTTTTTTTTTACAAATAATTATAATTTTTTTTTGGTTTTAGTATGTAAAAAAGCTTAAAATACAAATACGATATAAATTTTGTGCGTCTAGCACACATAGTTTGGCAGTAACAGGGCGCGAAATCCAAAAATTTACATATTTCAGAAAACTGAAGTTAAAGTTGGAATATACATGGCCATGGCAATAGAGTGAGCTTTACATAAACTCTCTTAACCTGAGAAATAATGCAAATTATTTTATGCGGTTTTTTGCATATTGTTCAGAAATGTCCCACAAATCAGAATATAGCAAACACTAAAAATCGATTTTTTGAAGTTTTAAAGGTAGTGTGCCAAGGTAGTCTGCCCTCTTAAATATAAATGCATCTTTTTTTTATACACCATATGATATGAGGTACGTAAAGGCATTCTTAGAAAAGTTTATTTAAATTAAAATTATTCAAAATATGCTGAAAACTTTTACACTGTAATCTTTATAATTATTCATACTTCGTTCAAAATTCGTCAAATTGCACAGAAGCTCCTTAATTTTCTAGTGTACCCCTACAGTTATTTGAAATGATATATTATTTAAAGACCGTGTTTATGTCATTAGTGGAAATGCGGTGAATTTTATTCTAACGATGGATTAATAAAATACTTTGACTGGTCGAAAAGGAGGAAGAATCGGGTTCAGAGAAGGTGGAAGAGAATTCTTGCAAATTAAGATCTGAAATTAAGCATAAGATGCCGATCCAGTTACTGCACACTTAAGCATAAACGTTAAAATCGTGGCATTCAACTGAGTCAAACTAATGATCTAATGATTACAACAATCATTACCATAATTTTTTTTAACGTTTAATTATATTTGAAAAAAAATTAAATTTGCTTTCATTCAAATACAAAAAAAAGAATAGAAATTACTGGATAAGTTACTTGTGAATAAATAACATTTCTTTTTTTTCTTAACCCTTGATAAAAAAGAAATATGACTTAGTAGTATCTGCGATTCTTCATCAAAAAATTCTGAAAAATTATGCAAAGAATTTATATTACAATGAATTTGTTAGAATATACAGTCAGACTTTTATTTAGCGAAGTCGCTAAATCCTGAAAAAAAGTTCGTTATATGGAAAATTCGTTAAATAGAGATTCACCTTTTAGAATACTTTAAACTACACAAAACATATTTTAAATTCCTGAACACTAAATATCATTAAAAGAAGTAATTAATCACACCTTTCTTTTGGAAATTAATATCTATTTGTTTCATATATCTTACCCATCAAAAAGAAATATGCAAGGAAAGTAAGAATAAAACAAAGCATTGTGTGGGAATACACTGTATTTTCAATTAAAGAAAAAAATTAATGAATTTTAATGACATTATCGAATTTATTATAAGGCGAGTGGTAAAAACAGTTCAAGGTCATTGATCACCATAAAATGTGTTAACAGAAAGAATAAGTTGGAAATGTTCAGAAATATTTTGAGAAATATAGAGAAAAAAAAATTGGATCACTAGAAAAATTTTGCTAAATAGAAAATGCATTTCGCTATTTGGAGGTTATCTTACGAAGAAATTCGCAAAATGTTCTTGGTTCCAAGGAAAAGTTCGCAAAATAGAGAAATTCGCAAAATAGAGGTTCGTTAAATAGAGGTCCGACTGTAATTTGTTTTAGAATAAATTTATTACAATATAATTGATATTAGAATTTTTTAATCAAATGAAAGTTTTTAAGAAGTTTTACCATCATAAATATATGTGTAGTAAGGTACGGTATTCTTGCGTTTGCTTACTTATAATCTGTTTCTTTTCAAAATTAGTGAAAAAAACACTCTTTCGGATACCCTTTGCTCTTAATATTTTCAAATAACGAGAGAAAAGTAGGTGAAGGAAGCTTTAATCGGTGTTTTATGCATAATATTGAGAAGCATTTTAGCATTAAAAAGGTCGGTGACTGTACATTAGAGTGTCAAAAATGATTATTTCCAATTAAATAAATTCTTGAAATTCTAAATTCAAGTTAGGCTTTAAAACGAATACTTCAGTAACCATGCATATTTGTGTGGGTGTTTCACATTTGGCTTAAGGGTGCACACCACCTTTAAAAATTCAAAAAATCGATTTTTGGGTTTTGCTATATTCTGATTTTTGGGATATTTCTGAACAATATGCAAAAAACCGCATAAAAAAATTCGCATTATTTCTCGAGTTATAAGAGTTTATGTACAGCTCACTCTGTTGCCATGGCCATGCATATTCCAACTTTAACTTCAGTTTTCTCAAATATGTAAATTTTTGGATTTCGCGCACTGTTCTCCCAAACTATGTGTGCTAGACATACAAAATTTTTATCAGATTTGCATTTTAAGCTTCTTTAAATACTAAAACCAAAAAAATAAAAAGAAATAAAAAAAAAAAAAATTGCACTTGAAAATGTTTTTAAAAAATTGCTAAATTAAAATTTAAAAAAAAAAATTTTATGTAAATTTTTCAATTTAAACTATATTTTTGTATATTTTTTGGTTTTACATTAAACTTGAGTAGATTATTAATTTGATTTGACCCCAAATTAGTTTCTGTATGCATATTTCTTAATTTTATGATGCGCGAAGCATCCAATGATTTTTTTCCCTTTTAGTAATGTGTACGTTTAAAAATAAAATCTAAAAATTATTTATGGATTTACAAGTTCTGTTTTTATATAAAACGTAAATGAAAAATTGGAATTTTGATTTAAAACAAAAAAATTATATATATATATATATATATATATATATATATATATAAAACAGTTCCGTAACTGACTCATTCATTCATTCATTCACTGACTGACTGACATACAACGCACAGACCAAACCGCTGGACCTAAAGGGCTGAAATTTTGCATGGCGATTCTTCTAATAGTGTAGGGGTGCACTAAGAAAGATTTTTCAAAAATTCTTCTTAGATTTGTTTAAAATTAAATTTTTAAGCTGTTTTTTAAACTTTTTTTACGTTTGCATTTAAAATAATGCATAGAGGGTTATAAAATTTATATCACGAGAAAGATCATAAAATTTCCTTTAAAATGAAATCTTTTTCGAATCTTTACCTCCGTTTCCTGATTTTTGGTGAATTTTTAAAGATTAATTTTTAGAATTTAATTTATTAAATGCTGATCACGTGATTTCTTTTTCTGGTACTTTAAATAAATTTATCGTGACGTGCATAACAACTAAATAAACAAAAAATATTTTTTCCTTGCTAATGCGACAGACGATTGGACATTATCCAAAAAAATATTAAAATACAGTAAAAGAAATGTTCTAAAAACTGTACTATATTAACTGTACTATATTCTTTAGTATTCTTTATATTAGATTTAATTTTAATATTTTCTTCTACATTATTTTGTCTATAAAATTATCCTTTACGATTTTCTTATAAATATATATATATATATATATATATATATATATATATATATATTACATCAATTATATACATTGATCGTCGTATTTATCATCTATACTAATATATAAAGAGAGAGCAGATTTTGTACGTGGAGGGTAATCTCCGGAACCACTGCACCTATTTGAAAAATTCTTTCACTGTTTGAAAGGTACATTATTGCAGATGGACATAGGCTATATATTATGTATATCTGATCAGTAGAAATAAAGTTAGGGGGGATACTCTAGATTTGTGTGCACGGCCGCCATCTTGGATTTTTCCGCCAGGGTTTGGCGCATTTCGCATGGCGATAATTATTGCGTTCTGGTAAAAATAATCCAATGTCAAATTCTCTAATTTTAAGATCAAACAGTTATTTCTGATGTGATCTTTTAATTACAGTATAATAATTTTAGGTCAGATCTTGGCTTTGACCTGGAAATCTGAGTCAAATTGACTATACTCAAAAGAGTAAATTATTTTTAAAACTAAGAGTGTTTTTGTTGAAAATTTTTGAATCCATTATCTGTTTTTCGTTAACTTATTAAATTTAAGTTGCTTTTAATATTGTTTATCGATTGTCAATTAGTATACTATAATGATACACCATTTCATTTATTTGAAGTAAAAATTACCTGCCATCATTTTTTCGTAAAATGTAAAATACAGTATACATTTTAAATACAATATATTTTAAAATATTTTATAATTCCAAGTTGTAGTGGATTACATATAAATTTAAATAACTGAAGTTCAACGTCTCTCTCCCCAGGAACCTAAGTTAAAAAGTTAGTTAAGGTTAAGTTATTGGTTTAGGAAAAGGTTTTTTTTTTCTTATTTCCAACACAGCAGGATAAATGGTCAAATAATCCTTGTCCCGATTTTATTGTATGCACCAAATATTTGGTTAAGGTCAAATCTGAAGTAAAATTTCATTACCACAATGCCCTAACCAAAAAAAAAAAAAAAAAAAAAAAGAGGATCTGGTTACTCACCATAAATTTATGGGTTCATAATTATTTTACATTTTTCAAAGCTGAATTTTAGATCATTTTTAAATTGCAAGTTATTTAGGTGGTACGAAAATGCTGTATTTTTATTCTAATTAACAATATATTTGCATAATATTTTGGTGATTCATTGCTATTAGTCAAAGAGTTAGGGCAAACTGAATAGATGGCATTGAAATTTTATCTGTAAGTAAAATTCACTTGACCAAATTTTTCATATGGATCATAATTTGAAAAGGTAGTTTTTAATTAAAAATGACAAAAAAAATCTCAGTCCAACGATTAAATGATTTTTCAAAAATATTTCTAAGTTTCACAATTTAAAAAGGTCGTTTTTATTAAAAAAGCTAAAAGAAAAACCCAAAATTTCCAATATTTGAGAATGATTTTTTCAGAAAAAAGTGGTTTTTATCAAAAACCCAAAAATAAATCTAAGTCCAACGTTTAAAGGATTTTTCAAAAACTTTTCTAAGTTTCATAATTTAAACAGGTGGTTTTTATTAAAAAAGCTAAAAAAAGTCCAGCGTTTTGAAAACACCGCTTAAAACACATTGGCGAGAATTTTTCCACTCCTCAAAACACGGTAAAATCGCCAAGTTGACGCAAAAAAATATCCAAGATGGCGGACGTGCACACAATTATTAAGTAACGTAATATTAATTTGAATATTATTTTAGGTGCTTAAAATAATTAAAAAAACATTCTTTACTTAAAATCCTTTTTTTATTTTTGTATTTTTATTTCATCTCTTACTCTAATTTTGAGATACCAATATGTATCTATAAACGTTTGTCAATTGTAAACGTTTATATTGTAAACGTCCATATTGTAAACGTTTGTCAATTAAACGTTTCTCCAAGTGACAAACGTTTAATCTATATCTATATATATATACTAGCGGCCCGTCCCGACTTTGTCCGGGTTGAACAAAATATTATACCAATAAATTTCCAGTTGATAGCCAATAAATTGTAAATCTTTTTTTACCTTAATAATAACCTAAATAATACCTTAAATTAATTTTATGTTAGTTAATAATTAAAATAAATTTTTTAAAGAAAAAGGCATGCCGGAGAACGGCTAGGTTCGAACCGCTAGCGTCAGAACAGAAGCCCACCGCGATAGCTCCACGATAAGGATCGTTGAAATCTTCGGAACAAAAAGCGGTAGAAGACAGTAGCGGAAACAATGGAGATTGTTAGGATTAAGCCCCTAACTTTATTTCTACTGATCAGATATACATAATATATAGCCTATGTCCATCTGGAATACTGTACCTTTCAAACAGTGAAAGAATTTTTCAAATAGGTACAGTGGTTCTGAAGATTACCCTCCACGTACAAAATCGCTCTCTCTTTATATATAAGTATAGATAAAACAGTTCCGTAACTGACTCATTCATTCACTGATTGACTGACTGACTGACATACAACGCACAGACCAAACCGCTGGACCTAAAGGGCTGAAATTTTGTATGGCGATTCTTCTAATAGTGTAGGGGTGCATTAAGAAAGATTTTCCAAAAATTCTTAGATTTTTTATATTAAATTTTTAAGCTGTTTTTTAAACTTTTTTTACGTTTGCATTTAAAATAATACATTGAGGGTTATAAAATTTATATCACGAGAAAGATCATATAAATTCCTTTAAAACAAAATCTTTTTCGAATCTTTACTTCCATTTTCTGATTTTTGGTGAATTTTTAACTATTAATTTTTAGAATTCAATTTATTAAATGTTGATCACGTGGTTTCTTTTCTTTTTGTGATAATTTAAACTAATTTTGCGGCACGTGCGTAACAACGAAATAGACAAAAAAATATTTTTTTCTCTTTCTAATGCAGCAGAAGATTGGATATTATCCAAAAAAAATGCATATCCCTTACGATTTTTTATAAATATATATATATAGATAGATATATATTTTACATCAATTGTATACATTGATCATCGCATTTATTATAAATATATATATTTATTTTTTTGCATAAATTGCATACGTTGACCATTGTATTTAATTTGAATGTACTCCGTAGCGAAGCGCGGGTTTTCAGCTAGTATAATATATATTTATATTTGGCACGAATTGCATGCATTGACCGTTGTATTTAATTTGAATGTACTCCGTAGCGAAGTAAGGGTTTTCAGCTAGTATATATATATATATATATATATATATATATATATATATATATATATATATATATATATATATATATATATATATATATTATTATTATTATTATTGGAGTTTCAGTAGCTCGAATTTGATCATGATTACGGTCATTTCAGTGTAGTCAAAGGTAGTGTGCCCTCTTAAACTGGTTTAGCTGAATGATCGAGGTTTCAGTAATTTTGTTGAAAATTGTATATTTACTGTAGTGAGGAATCGCCATTTAAAACTCTATCAATTGAATTTCCATTTTTCGAAAGAATGATAATAGGTAGATATGCGATAAAGCGCCTACATTTTCTTCTGAATCAGTGATATTTTAAAATTGAAACATAGTTAGTTGATATTTTACGTCATAATTCTAAAATATTTGACCGTTTCAAAGCAGATATTCACCGAATTATTTACACCATAACCCACGAAGAATGTAAAAACAATCTTAAACAATAGTTATTGATTTGCATTTTATTTCAATGAAAACCAAAAATGTTTAATATTAATTATTTATCAATATTCCTACTTCATTTTTATTAAATTCTATGAAACTTCCTGTAAAGTTCATCAAAAAATGAACAAAATAAATCAACAAAAAGGATTGAAAAGATATACCGTGTTCTGGCATTTTAAACTGTTATGTAACAATACTTCTACAGGTATTTTTAAAAGATTGATCAGTCTTTCTGTAAACAAATACAAATGTTTCAACAAAATTATTTAATTTAATAACACTATAATTTGTCGATCAATTTTTCACAGAATGAAAAATCTTTTCGTAAATTAATACAAAATTTCCAACAAATTTACGTCCCGATAGCTAAGCAAAACAATTGTAGAATTTAAAAAGGGACTCACATTGATAGGCGGTATTGCAAAAAATATACTAAGGTATTGATATTCTCACATCTACACACACACACACACACACACACACACATATATATATATATATATATATATATATATATATATATATATATATATATATATATATATATATACCTATATATATATATATATATATATATATACCTATATATACAATATATATATGTATATATATATATATATATATATATATACATATATATATATAATATATATATGTATATATATATATATATATATATATATATATATATATATATATATATATATATATACCGGGTGCGTAATAAATTCGTGCAAACTTCAAAAATTCATAATAAAAGAAATAATGCTCGGAAAATTTTTATGTTTGCGCCAATATCATCAGAGAGATTTTGGATTTTTTTCCATGTAAAAAGAAAAAAAAAAGTTTCCAAAAGTAACCGAAAGTGGGCGCTTACACGTCATACTGAGACGTTTTATGCAAATCAGGTAAACACAAACAGAAAATCAAATATATTACAATGACATGAGACTGTGCATTTATTTTAAAGTAATAGATGTTCAACATTACCACCAGCACAAGGTAATAGGCAAGTGAGGCTCGTCACTACGCCCATTACAGCGGAGTGTAGCATGTAACCATAGATGGCAGCGACTGTCTGTCGAATGGCATTTTTCAGTTCCACTAAAGTGGTTGGGGAACCCCGGTACACACGAGACTTTAAGTATCCTCACAACCAAAAATCCGCCGGGTTCAAGTCTGGTGATCGTGAGGGCCACTGAACCTTACAACCTTGACTTATAACTCGGTATTCAGTGAAAGATTCGAACAGGAACGTCTTGATATCACGTAAAATGTGGGGCGGCGCACCATCTTGCATGAATGTGACAACAGGTAACGCATGTCTTTCCTGCAATGCAGGCTTAACGTGGTCACGCAAAAGCGTAAGATACCGTGCTGCAGTGACTGTACAGGTTTTCCACCCTAATACAGGACAAGGCTCTTCAAAAAAGAAAGGGCCCAGAATAAAAGACGCGGTGAAACCGTGCCAAACAGTCAAACGAGGAGAATGTAGTGGCCGGTTCAGATACTCACGAGGGTTTGAAGTCGCCTAGATACGACTGTTTTGCGTATTAGCTTCACCATGCAGTGAAAAGTGGGCTTCATCCGTCCACATGACATTCAGCAACCATTGTGGGTTTCTTTCCATTTGTGCCAGAGCCCATGTAGCAAAGATTTGTCTTGCATCTGTATCTGCCGGTAATAACTGGTGAAGTGCATGGATTTTGTACGGATACAGATTCAACATGCCGTGCAGAATACGTCGAATCGACGGTTCCGGAATCCCCGTTCTTCTCCCAGCTTCACGAGCACTGCTACTTCCCGTTGATGTCTCGGCTACCAAATTTTCCATGGAACTTTGTACAACATGGACGCGGTCCGCGGTCAAGGATGGTCTGCCAATTCGTGGATGACCCTCGAAACTCCCCGCTTCCTCAAAACGTCGTACTAAATTCAGTATCCCATTCAATGAAATAGGCCTTTTTTGCGACTTCAGTCCTTTCTCCGTGCGAAACTTTCGTAATGCAACAGTTGGGGATTTACCATTCTTGAAGAAAAGTTTAACAACCAACACTCGATCTGGTAAAGAAAGCATGCTGCCGGATCCATTTCCAACCAGGTGTTTTACTGATAGCCTGATTTGCATAAAACGTCTCAGTAGGACGTGTGAGAGCCCTCTTTCGGTTACTTTTGGAAACTTTTTTTTTTTTTACATGAAAAAGAATCCAAAATCCCTCTCATCATATTGGCGCAAACAGAAAAATTTTCCAAGCATTATTTCTTTTATTATGAATTTTTGAAGTTTGCACGAATTTATGACGCACCCGGTATATATATATATATATATATATATATATATATATATATATATATATATATATATATCCCCTTATACCTTATCGCAAATCCTATCCAAAAAGGGGAATAGTAACAGTATCACCAGATATTAATTTAACAGATTTTTTTTAAAATTTACTGCTGAGAGTTATTACAAAATGCGTTTAATTGTTTTCACAATTATTATGTTTGGTTTTATTGGAGTGTCATATTCTTCGTTATCCCAATATACATAATTTGAATGCTAATAGGGGCATTAAATTGTAATTTTGGAGTCGAATTAAATTACTTCAATTATCTTGCTTCTAAAATTTACGACACTTTTAGCGACTTTTTTTTTCAAAATGATTTCTTAAAATATGATAGCATCTAATGAAACATGGCTTTGACTTTAAAATAAAATGCATAAGAAATGAAATCTAAAAAAAATATATAAATAATAATCCAAGATAAAATAATCACTGCACTCTTTTACCACTTTTAATAAATGATGTAAAAGAGTGCAGCTGTCGTTAAAATTGGTATTTATATCATACATTACGTTAAAAAAAATTCTTAGTAATTCAAAAATATAAATCATCTTTTTTGTTTGTTTTAAAGTGGTATAAAGCACTGAATGAGATTAAAACTATTTTTAAATACCGTTGTACGAATAAAGTAAAATCCAAAAGTTATTTTTTGAGAAAAATTTTGCAATTGAAAATTGTATTTTTAAAATTTATTTCTATATTTATGATTTTCTCTTTATAATAACCCTAAATAGAATAACTGAACCCATAAGCTTAAAATTTTTAGTTCTAACTATTGATATAATTCTTTGGAGGGGAAATTCTTTTCCTACACAAGGGGTTGTAGGATCCATCAGACCATTTTTTTTTTGGTAAACATTTCGGTAAACTATATTAGGCATTTTTGAGGATTTTTTTCCAATGGCTGGGAGCTTTTCCCGGGATAAGCCCGAAGTATGTGACCACTTCGCCGCATGCATTGCATGCGTTGCCTAAAGTGCACCACAGGGTGTAGGTTCAGGCTGCACCCGTACCGGTACCGTAATTTTGAACCGAGTCACGTGACGAGACCGGAGCACTAGACCCCGCATCTCCAGAGGTAATGTTTGGGGACTTGGAGGACATTGTAGCTATGACAGATTTTTTCCGTGCACCAGCCGTCATTAGTGTACACGTCGGTGGTTTTGCCAGGGTCAGGTATCGAACAAGCAACTTGCAGATCAGGGGCACGACGCTTTTGCCGACCGCACCCTTCATTCTTGAAGATATCAATTTGTATTACCTTCACCTCAAGATATCCAAATTACATTTTGTTAGTAGGCTATTTCCCAAAAAATTCTTTTCTTAACTGCTTGAAATGCTAAAAAAAATATGATGAACTCAATTTTGAAAGAAATGTTATAGTTTTTAGTTTTTTTTTTTTTTTCTCAAATTGCCAAAAATAACTTTTTTTTTAACCTGAAATTCTCTTATGTGATATTTTACACCTTTTATTTTACCAACATTGTTTTCCTTTTTAATCACCTTTTGTCCTTGGTAAAATAGTAGAACAATGAAGACTGGTTTAGGTTCTTGCTTTATCAGACATTTCAATTTTCTCCTCCGATTTAAGAATCAGTTTAGACTTTTTTAAACAGACCTTTATTTTAATCTTTCTACTTAACATTTAATAGAAATGGTAATTATTTAATATCATCTTCTGTTAAAACTGTCACGTTACGGAAATTAATTATGTTGAGGTAGAAACTGTCTAAAAATTTAAAAACTGTCAGAAATATTAGATGAGAATGTAAATTTCAGACGCAAGAATTAGTTGAACATTTATGATTGGCTAAAATATGCTATTTCATTGATTTTTTTACGAATCAGAAATCTAGATTTCTTAGTCCAGTGACTTCAACAAACGTTATCTAAATGATGATGAGTGTACACGGTGAGTGTACACTCTAAATATCATTGACATCTCTAAGTGATGACGATGATATTTGGAGTTTAAAAATTTTCTGTTATAAGCAAATGTCTCCCAAAGTGAAAGAAACAATATTTTTCTGCAGGAGATATTATTTCAATTCATTTTAAAGACAAAATTTTCCATGAACTAAATTGTCCACGGTATTTTACCATGAAACTATATCTTCTACTGTTAGGTACGTCATTAAGAGAGAGGAAGTCTATGGAACTCCAATGAACAAGACACATTCCGGTCTCCACAAACGTTATGCGATAGACATACATTTCGAATGAGTTCGAGTACCTCCATGTAGTTGTGCCCAGACATGGGACGAAAAAAATCGCGGTACCAGTAGGTAAACGAACTTGAGCATCTACCATTTGAAATGTATTAGACAGAGTGAAAAAGCATATAATGGGAAGGTAATATGCTTGCTCTTTACTAAGCCGTTCCTTACTGATTTCAGGATATATATACAGTGGAATCTCGATCTATCGTTTTTCAAGGGACCGACTGAACTGAACGATAAATGCGGGAAAACGATAGATGCGAGAACATAATAAAGCAATATGATCGTCGGGACTGGATGAAATAAACGACACATACGGAAAACAATGATTCGGGAAACGATCGATCGCGATTGCACTATATCTATCTATCTATCTATCTATCTATATATATATATGTGTGTGTGTGTGTGTGTGTGTGTGTGTGTGTGTATACCCAGCTAAAGCATTTCTTTACATCTTAGAAAAACCATAGAAATCATAGTGAAAGTAAAATAGGCCTATGAAAAACTTTCATAACTATTTTTGTCCTTATGCGTTCGATCCAGTACATTTATTAATTTGATCAAAGTATAACTCAATACTGCTCTTGAGATGAGAAGCCATCAAATTAATGTTAACTCTCTCGGATTACGCTAAAAAGGTATTTTTGAGTTTTTCTTCCGTTCAATACCATTTTTTTTTCTCCCTCATTATGGAATGCGTTGAAGAAAGATATTCGCAGGATTAAACTTGTGTTTGAATAAAGATCCATTCACGAGATAAAATCATCTCCTAAATAGAATTAATTGCGTTATTTTTAAGTTTTAATGAGCAGATAAAGTTTCGTGAATATGCAATTACTTACAAGGCGGTCATTCATATTTCGTTAATTGTTCTTCTTCGTTACGCTTGAAAAAGACGCTTCTGACATTCATTGTCTTGACAAATTTTATTACCCGTATATATAAGAGAGAATATTATTTGAAAATTTCAGCTTTTTTCTCCTTAATAACTTCTCCTTAGCTGAAAAGTGCTCAGATCAGTGAAAGATATGATAAATTTTTATATTCTATGAACTGGGATGTTAATACGAACAAGAGGTCAAGTTTTCTTTCTTATTAATGGCGGATGGTACACATTTAAGAACTTATTTTTCGTCTTGAATTGTCAGTTATATATATATATATATATATATATATATATACACACACAACCTTTGTTCAGAAAGATCGGTGAATGACGCCATAGTTCTCACGGTCGTAAGAGTTTGCAACCGGTGCATACCGTGCCGGACAGGTGAAGACTGGTCTGAACCAGTTCCTAAGCGGCGGCGCTGTGAATTAGCTTATCGTGTGCGAACAGATCATTGTAGAGTGAAGGTTTTGTGCGCTCTGTCAAAATTCAAAATGGATCAGCGAACGAATAAGCTGTTCTGTTTCATACTTGGAATATCAGCGAAAGAGACTCACGAAGTGCTTCTAAAAGTTTATGAAGAACGTGCTGTCACCTTTAAGTGCGTTTGTGAGTGGTTTAAACGCTTCCGAGAAGGGCGGGACACCATTGAAGACTCTCCCCAAAGTGGTCGGCCTGCAACTCCACGCACCCCAGACAACGTACAGAAAGTGAAGGAATTGTTGGCCAAGAATCGTCGTGTGACAGTGTGAATGATAGCGGAGAAGTGGGAATTGGTCGTGAGATGGCCTACCTCATACTAACCCAGGATTTGGGTAAACGCAAGCTTTGCTCCCGACTTGTGTCCCACTGTATATGGCAGAAACAAATGCAAATTCGGCTTGACGCCTGTGGAGACTTCATCGATATGGTGGATCGAAACCCAAATTTCCTGAAAATCTTTGTCACGGGTGACGAGACCTGGTGCCTGACGGCTGTCGTCACTCTGACGGCAAGCTCTCTGACGGCATGCGTCAGAGTATGGAGTGGCGGGGTCCAGGGTCGCCAAAAAGCAAGAAGGTGCGAAGTGAGAAATCCCGTTTCAAGACAATGCTCGTTGTTTTCATCAACTCTGACGTTCTCATCCATAAAGAATTCCTCCCTGAGGGCACCACGTTAAATGTCGCTAATTACGTGGATATACTGAAACGTCTTCTGCAACGATAAATCGGTTATGCCCCCCATTACGCGAAGTAAGGCAACTGGACCCTTCCTCACGACAATACCCGGCCACATACTGCCTTTCTTGTGCAGCGGTTAGTGGACAGCAGGCGTGTTGTGTCGCTGAATCACCCACCCTACTCCCCAGATTTGTCTCCCCCGGACTTTTTCTTGTTTCCTAAATTGAAATCAGCCCTGAGGGTCCAAAAGTTTTAGGGCATTTCGGACATCCAACGTAATGCTACGACAAAACTGAAGGCCATTCCGAAAGACGACTACGCCAGGAGTTTCCCACACTTGTACAGCCGCTCCTACATGTGCATTACCGCCTACGAGGAGTACTTCAAAGGATAATAACGACTGTTTCATGTAAGACCTCCATTGTGACTATAGACACATTCACCGAACTTTCTGGACAAAGTTTTTTTTAATATATATATATATATATATGACGAGCCTGACTATTGCCGGCTCGAAGCGTGCTCTTAATATCGTAAATTCCTTTTAAACTCCCTAATACATATTAATAAAATTGCAGTCAGTAAACATAGGCCGTGGTAAATGATTACAAATTAATAACATCCAATACATTTATTCCAATTATTACACTCATGGACAAAAAAACTAGCGCACCAAGAAATAATTGCGGGATCGTAGCAAAACTTGCAATGAAGGTACATGTCGGGGAGATATGCAAATGATTAGAAATGCAGCTTGATTGCGCATTACGTATTGCCGGTAGAGGGCGTTGAACATCGTACTCTGTGGAGTATTGGACACCCCTCTAGCGCTAATGCACGATGCGATACGATCGGGCATTGAGTCATACAAGTTCTGTATGATGTCTTGAGACATTTCGTTCCATATTTGCTGTAACCTTGCCTCTAGTTCGTTCAAACTCGTTGGATGCCCAACTCGTCGTCCCAAATGATCCCAGATATGCTCGATTGGAGACAAATCTGGGGATCGGGCAGGCCAAGGAAGGGTAGTAACAGTGCGGAGACAGTCTTGTGACACCCTTGCCATATGAGGCCGAGCATTGTCTTGTTGAAAAATGGCTCCTGGGAGCCGTTACATGAGTGGCAACACATGTGGTTGCAGGATTTCATGAACATACCGCTGGGCTGTCATGGTGCCACGGAACAATACTAGGGGTGACAGTGTATTGTAGGCAATGGCACCCCATACCATCACACCAGCTGTGGGAGCGATGTGTCGCTGTACAGCAAAGGCAGGATTGAAGCGTTCACCACGGGCTCTCCACACACGAACACGATTGTCATCACTGCCGAGATTGAATCTGGATTCGTCGCCAAAGACGACCTGGTTCCATTCCGCTGCAGTCCAGTTTCCTCGTGCTCGGCAAAACTCCAAACGGAGGCGTCGATGGGTGGGCGTCAAAGGCAGCACACGTAATGGGCGCCGCGATACCAACTGTCCTTCAGCCAGGCGCCTTTGTATGGTTTGAGAAGACACAGTGGCCCCTAGTGAAGGTGCTACCTGTGCCTGGATGGCGGCCGTTGAAGCAGTTGGCTGTACGCGTGCATTTCTTACGATGTGGCGGTCTTCTCGACGACTGGTCTGTCGAGGGCGTCCTGAGCTTGGTCTTCGTGTACATGACATCTCTCGGGTCCACTGGTCCCAACACCTCCTCACAACACAATCAGAGCGGCCTAATTGACGAGCTACTCGCCTAGCTGACCACCCAGCTTCCATCATCCCATCCCGACGATTCTCCCCCTCTCAAACTGCGACAACTGCTTATATTGTCTTCGAACACGGCGTAATGGCATGTCTATCTCAGCTCTTCCTTTGTAAATGATTCAGCACACTCAAACAAGCTTTGGTTACCTTTTTTATACTCCACAGAGTACGATGTTCAACGCCCTCTACCGGCTATATGTAATGCGCAATCACGTTGCATTTCTAATAATTTGCATATCTCCCCGACATGTACCTTCATTGCAAGTTTCGTTACAATCCCGCAATTATTTCTTGGTGCGCTAATTTTTTTGTCCATGAGTGTAATTTAAATACCCTCGAATTCAATCCGCGCATAATTTAGTTTTCCAAGTAATCATCTCAACTCGCGACGCGTGACCGTCAATCCAAATGCTAATCCCCTTCTGCCGAAATTATATTCTTCCCCAAGGAGTCTAAATATATCGGGCATGCTCATTGACGACTGCCGAATGTTTGAGAAGACATCTTTTGCTGACTTAACAAATAATTTTCGTGCGAAACCTAGTCTGAACTCCAAAAAAATTCCCCACGCAATGGACGCAATTCCCCTGCAATTCTCCTTTCTTCATTCTCCCCAAGACCATCAAACTCTATTAATAACTCCTATAGTCTTTGCATTGGTAGACGCGTGTAATCTGATTGACTCTGAAATATCATGGCTTTTAACGTTAGAAATTAGTTATTTCGAAGCCCCCCCCGTAAATTCTCAATTAATGCCTTAACATATATATATATATATATATATAAATATATATATATATATATATATATATATATATATATATATATATATATATATATATATATATATATATATATATACTCGTACAGTCAATAAATTTGGGGTCTTTATTTACTACAATAAAGAATACACTTACAAAGTCTTCTGAACACAATAACCTTCAAAATAATGTCCTTCCGCAACTGTACACTTCTGCCAGCGTTGATACAGTTTCTGGAAACAGTCCTGGAAACCGTTGCGTGAGAGCTGTAGTAAAGCGGTTGCCATAAATTATTCGGCATTTGCAAACCGCATGCCCTTGAGGCCATCTTTCAGTTTCTGGAACAGGTAGAAATCACAAGGAGCGAGGTCTGGGGAATACGGGGGTTGTGACAGAACTGTGGTGCCGTGTTTAGCAAGGGCTTGTGATACCATCATGGATTGGTGCTCCGGGACATTGTCATGCAACATCCACATGTTGGATTTTCAAACATATTCACGTTTACCACGGATTACCTCCCGGAAACGACGAAGAACCTGTACATACCATTTTCTGACGATGTTACCTTGTGTTTGGCGCAGCTTGTCCTTTCTGGACCTTGCGCCAATAAACTTCAACCTACCAAACAACCACTGCCCCTACCCTTTGGATGTTCGCCTCCGTTTCTCGGGTCACTGGCCACCCACTTCGCGGATCATTTGCAACAGCCTCTCTCCCATTTTTAAACATACTTTACCATTTGAAAACTTTCGATCTGCACATAACTTCGTCTCGATACGCTTTTTGCAGTAACCGTAACGTTTCTGCAGTGGTTTTTCCTAATTTGAAGCAGAATTTAATGTTGGAACGTTGCTCCAAAAAGGACATTTTACTACATCGACATCATAGGCTGACAGACTGCAGCCAAATGGTGAGCTACGCGCCTCAGCAGTTGTGAAAAGCGTCATGTGACATCTCACGCTTACGCAGATAACCAGCCTTGCAAACCACATCTTTATTTCGGTTCCCTCACACACCGGGCATGAGGGGGGAGGTTAGTCCCCGAATTTATTGACCATACTGGTATATATATATATATATATATATATATATCACCCCGCTCACAACCGGGGGAAAAAAAAGAGTTCCACTTTTAAATTTTATAATTGAACTCTTATTGTCTAAAATATTATTTAATAAATACATTAATAAGTTCACAAAATATTGTATTTCCAATAAAAACTTGAATTACTTCCATCTGCATGCAGAAATGAAAGGTTTTTTAATTATATTAGTATTTAAAAAATGGTTAGTTAATTCATTAGACGCAAAGCAAAATAACCAAAACCTCACTTCGTTAATTTGTCTTTCAAGATTTAATAAATTAGATTTACTGAAAATTCATGTATGAAATTATAATTTGTTATCATTTATTAATGACTCAATAGATATATTATTTAACTTAGAAAATGCATTGCATTACTTAAAATTAATATCTTCCCGTATGTTTATAAAGATCAGTCTATTTTTGTGATGATTATAAATACATTGAATAAAAATTCAAATTTTCTATCGACATTGGATCATACATTTTGTGAATGTAAATAAAATAATCAGTATGAAAGGATTTTATCATATGTATAGAAATCTATTCGTTGCAGGTACAGTTATAAAGTTTTTTGACTATGTGAGTTAAATCTCTCAATCGCGTTACGTAATATAAATCTTTTTGAGAGAATTCCCTTCATACAACTTCTAGAATAAATTTTCTTTCGGGAAAAGTCTAAAAAGATCATGAAATGTATGCGGATAAGAAAAAAATCATATAACACTAAGCTGAATAAATCACTGTGATTTGCACAACCATTCTTACAGTATTAAGTGGGATTTCGATCACAGAACATCAGAGAGTGATGGTGGAAAATAGTTTTCTTTTTGACATACGAATATATACAGTAGAATGGGAGCAGAAAATATTATTCGTGAATATATTAGCAGGTGTCCGTTGAAAGCACTGAAAAGAAACCAGGAATATTTATGGTCAGTAATAGTAAAAGATATATCATATCATCAATATGATATATTGCATATCGTAGTTAACACTTATGAATATATATTGCAACAGTGTAATAAAATAGGTTACTTGTAAAGTACAAATAATAAACATTATAACTTATGATTCCTTTACACTTTTGCAAATTAAAATATACTTAAATGCGTATAAATTTATTCAATTATATGACTAAATTTTGTGAATTTACATATAATTGTTAATATTACATATAATGTCTGGACTCAAATTATATCATGGGGGATTTTTTTTTTTCCCCAATGCGGAGGCACTTGTATTCAAACATTGGCCCTTACTACGCCGCAGTTTTACTGTCCATTTTATTGTGGGGGCACCATATAGGCGGACCGCATTACCCCCTATGAAGGGACGACAGGAACGGAGGCATTTTTCGTGGTGCAACGCTGGGACTCGATCTGAGCACCCTCAGCACCGAAAACCAGCGTGCTGTACCACAGGGCCGCCACAAGCCCTGTGGGGGATTTTTTGTAAGACCAAAAACTGCAGAACATCCAGCAACCATGTATTTAGGTTGCATCACTGTACCGGAAAGGTTTTAATTGCATAAACAAAAACCTTTTCGGAAGCTTCAAAGTAAGTAATTTTAAAACTGGAAGAAATACTTGATTTTTTTAAATTTTGTTATCAGCGTTGCCCTTGTGGACATTTCTCTGCCGAGCAGCTCAAATCAAGCCCAAATCAGAATCTAAATTCAGGGATGAATGTTGCGGTGGTTTTACATATCCCCTAAAACGTAATCTGGCTAAGAGAATTGGACATTCATGGAATTTCATCATCTTATAGCTTTCGAAACATACCTATAGAAATAGGGGAAGACTTTCTTTCTGGACGGTATTATCTGGTCTTATTCAAGCGCTACTGTCGACTACATAGTCGTGAATGTATATTTTGATGTTTTACTTGAAATTTATGCAAATTCTGAAGTGCGCCGACAATAAGGACCTGTTCACATAGGAGTCCGTTGCGTAGCTTTAAGGGAATGATGACGTTGAGTCGAAAATAAACCAATCATAGGCGTTAACAATTTCATTGCTAATCGTTTGGAGGCCTATGATTGGTTTATTTTCGTCTCAACGGCATTTTTTCCTTAACGCAACGCAACGGACTCCTATGTGAACAGGCCCTTTCAGTGACATATCTTCCCCTATCGGCGACTTATGGAGCTAACAGGTATTTTTGTCACGGAAACTCTTTCCCATGGCGTCCTTAGACCCTCTATCAATTTTCGTGGAATTCCGGCTGATAGATCGCGCTACAGATGGCTCTGAGTAGTGTCAGTTTTAAAAAAAATCACCCTGTGATATATCTGTATGTATATATATATATATATATATATATATATATATATATATATATGTGTGTGTGTGTGTGTGTGTGTGAGTGTGTGTAATGACAGCTAAGACGGGGTGATACAACAGGCCGTTGAACTCCATATCCTCAGATATACTTCGGAGTTTGTAGTGGGACAAAGTTTTAGGCAAATGAACGTGGTCGTGGAGGCAGGCATGCCGGAGAAGATAAGTTAAGTTCTACTCCAGCAAGGAAGATGCGATCCGCTCACAATATAGGAGGATATATTAATTGACACCATCACTAGACAACGTACAAAGTTGATTATGCTTAACACTTTGGCATAGGTTTACATAGTTTACTAGTCGAAGTTCTCCGGAAATCGCCGGAGTCATCACCCAGAAGACAAAGTGACGCAGCGCGCCCAAAAATTACATCTTGTCAGTACCATTGCAGAACACACAAAGGCCGGCGGACGAGGAACGGGGAACCCATCCCGCAATTTGGGAGAACGAAAAACTTACATTTTTTCTCGTCGAGAGCAGTCAAACATAAGCTAAGGAGGCGCGAAATTTCTCGCCCACGTATTGGTCTATTAAACTTCTAATTGGCTAGAAACGGATACGTGATTATGTCGCGTCATATGGGGTGATCGGTGGAAAGTTCTCCAATCTTATATAACTGTTATATAACGGGGCAGCGCGTGCCTTAGGGGGAAAACTAGTAGATTATTTGGGTTGGATTTGAGGGGTAAGGATTTATTGCAAAACGGTGACGACAGAATTTAGATTGGCGTTTTAATAATAAAAAGGTTTGAAATTTATTTCAATTATATATATATATATATATATATATATATCGTATGCCGACTTCAGGTCCACAAAAATAACCACCGTGATTATTTTTCTCTTGTTGAGATCATCCTTAACTGTCTGAATTAAAAGTGTTACCTGATTTCCAGTAGATCTGAGATGTCTAAAACAAGCCTGTTGAACGTGGAACAATGAATACTAACCAATAGCCTGTTATTTTCCATATGCCAGTTAAGTCTCCTGGTAACCATTTTATCCATAGTCTTACCCAAGAAGCTAGTGAGCGAGACTGATCTGTAAATCTGGACATTACAGGTTTTTCTTTTAATCTTTTTTATGAATGGGAATGATGACGGACTTAATGAGAAGGAACAGCTCCAGTTTCCCATTTCAATTTGAAGAATCTCAAAACGGTTTCTCTAGCACGATGTCCTAAGTGCATAAGAAATTCAGGGTAGATACCATTTTCTCCCGGGGTTTTGCCATTTTAAAGGCACCTGAAAATTATGCCCAATTCTAAGGGAGAAAATTTGGTTTTGTAAATCGATATTGAATTCGGAGAACGGGCTCTTTCTCTCTGGACTCGATTATAAAGTTAACTCACAGCTTTAGATCTCGTTCTGGCAAATTCAGATCTGTTCTGTGTACTCGAGAAATATTGCACAATGGCGTTGGCTGCACCTAAATCAGAAGTTAAAATATTTCCATCCTTCGAAATTGGCCCTTTAGTTGGTTGGTTACTCTCATTTTTCAGCTTTGTAGGGAATCTGCAATTTCTCTAATAATCTTTCTTATAATCTATACATCGATTGATTTACTGCTAAACTTTTCCATTGATATATATCATCGAAAATCAATAGTTCACAGTTTGTTAAAATAATTGCAGACTATTTGTAACAAATATAGAAAATATTTTATATGTTTTTTGATTAATATCATTTAAACGGTCCTTACCACCATTTTATTACGTTATTTTTCAACACTTTTTTATAAATAAAGCGTATAATTTGTGAGAGATCTAGTGATCAATATCCAACAACGGTGCAGAGTAAATTTATTATTAAAAATGTTTAAGAAGTTTTATTGATGCTTTTAGAATTCCCGGATTTCTTTGTGTCAGTATGCTTTCGAGTACAAACCTGCAATTCTCAGTTCAATTCGAAATCTGGGTTATACCTTGAGTTCAATCAACTATGTTTAAACGAAGGGCGGGTCCAGAATTTTTCTTTCGCGGGGGGCGTAAACCTTTAAACCAATTAATACATATTTATACCGTAATTAGACAGATTTATAACCAATCAATTCTTTCAAGCAGTATTTTAAACCAATTATCTTTTCCTTTTTGTTTTAAATATATTTCTTGTTGTTGAATTTTACAGACTTTTACTTTCAACAAAAGATTTAATTTTTTGGAAATGTCAAAACACAACGATACATTTATACTCACATATACTTCTCTTAAAGGATTGCCTAATGCATTATGCTTTATATCTTACTGTCTATTTATCTATAACTCAGACTTCCTTCTAAAAATTCTTTCCTTATTTTTCCCTTTACTATTTTGCTTTGAAGAAAATTACAAATAGAAATAGAAAAAAAAATTATAATTATCTTGAAGGGCTTTTCTGCTTTCTGTATCCATCTCTGAGTATAGAAAACATTATTTTACGATGAAAACTGACTATTTCTTCTTTAAAGTCACTATAGGTAAAATTTTGCTTAGAAATGCTATTTGCACTTTTTTACTTCATGATAAATACATTTGAATATTTTTAAATTTTAAGATTGATTCAAAAGTTTGTCCACTGTGTTTGCACAAGTAACTAAATACTCTATAGCAGTGGTTCCCAAGCTTGGGTACGCGTACCAATACCGGCACGCGGACAAGCAGCTACCGGTACGCGAATGCATTTACAATTTAAAACAAAAAACTATCCAAAATCTGTAATACGAAAAAAGAAATCACTATAATAACTAATAATCCATATGTTTTAATATTTTAGTTTGGAATTTATTATCCATTGTTTGGGTTGTAATACTTTTTTGGGATTTCCCTAATCTCAAAAGATGCCGTCTACACCTGAATGTGTTATCTATGACCGCCCCATACAATTTTGGCACTCGCCAACGAATTATAACTGTGTCTATAACTGTGTTTTGAATTATAACTGTGACTGAGTTCTACTAAATAGTGTGTTTTGTGTGTTCAAACACCTTTAAATTAATTGCATATTATTAATCAATAGTAATTGTATTATTAATAAATATTAAGAAGCTGTTAAGGTAAGTGTATTAATTTCAGAAGATTTATTTAAAAGGATTTTTTCTATATCCTAATTTATTTTAATAAATGCTTGGCTACATGTTTCGAATACATCTCGTATTCGTCTTCAGACCATATACAAATAAACATATTCGTTGTTAAGAACACTAAAAATTTTTCAAAGTGTATGATTAGTCATGGTTATAGTTTAGTTACAAAATCTTAAAATTACTTACATATAGATCACATTACGCCAAATCATAAAACAAATATTTTTCAAAAAAGAATTATCCAACCATTACATTTTACAAAACTTATTTTAAATTACACTGCTGGCCACCGTAAATGCAACACCCTGAAGGAAACATGCAAAGGACATGAAATTTACAACATGCATTAGTGGAGGTGAGATATGCAAATGATTAGAATTTCAGCGCAGACGCACATCACGCGCGCCTGTAGCGCCACTTCAAAGCGCTATTTAAGGCTTGAAGAAATCGGTAGTCGTGTTGGACGAAACCAAACAACTGTAATGCGGATATGTGATCGTTGGAAGCAGGAGGGTACGACGGACCGGCGTGTTCGATCGCATCCACCTCAGCGCACCATTTCACGTGATGACAGGCAAATTGTGCGCATGGCAGTGATGGATCGCTCAGTCACATCACGAACCATAGCACAGCACATGCAGTCTCTAACGCATAATCCAGTGTCTGCGCGTACCATTCGACGCCGTTTACAGCAGAGTGGACTGTCCGCAAGACGTCCATTGCTTTGTCTACCCTTGACGCAGAACTACAGACGTTTCCGCCGCCAATGGTGCGATGACAGAAGGATGTGGATGGCAGAATGGAATGAAATTGTCTTTACTGACGAGTCACGCTTCTGTCTGGAACAACACGATGGTCGCATTCGAGTCTGGAGACAACGTGAAGAGAGGATGCTGAACAGCTGCGTTATGGACCGCCACACTGGTCCTGTACAGGGTATTATGGTATGGGGCGGTATTGGATATCACTCTTGCACACCTCTAGTACGCATTGCCGGTACTTTAAACAGCCAGCGCTACATCTCCGAGGTGTTGGAGCCAGTTGTCCTTCCTTACCTTCAGGGCTTGCCCACAGCCATATTTCAACAGGATAATGCGCGACCATACGTGGCACGCATTGTCCAACGGTTCTTCGTCAATCGCCAGATTGAATTGCTTCCCTGGCCGCCTCGCTCTCCAGATCTTTCGGCGATAGAAAACATGTGGTCCATGGTTGCTCTACGATTGACCCAGATTCCATCCCCAGCTGCCACAGCAAATCAACTTTGGCAATGTGTGGAAGCCGGTTGGTCTGCTGTACCCCAAGAATTCATCCAAAGTCTCTTTCAATCAATGCCGATGCGTGTGGCAGCGGTGATCTCCAACAATGGCCGCTACTCTGGCTACTGATTTTGGCAGGAACCACACTTCACAGAAGTCTATAAATTTAACCATTTGATACTTGGTCAACATGTTATCTACATAATAAATTTTGTTGTGATATCTCTTGTCTTTCTTGGTGTTGCAATTTGGGTGGCCAGCAGTGTATATATGTATACCGGGTGTCTTTTTTAAATTGATACATAGGGATTCCAATGTAAATTTGAAGCGATTAATATGTCTTTGTTATCAAATAGAATTATTGTAAAACAAAATTAGATATGAATTCAACATTAAAAATTAACAGTTTTCATGTTTTTATTTTTTCAAAATCGGTTTTAAATAAAAAAGAATAATTAAAAAAACTATTACATTAGTTAAAAAAAATTACAAATGTTCTCCATTGCAATTTGTTCCCCATTTCAAATAATTTGGTCTACCGGTACGTCATCAAATTGTTTACAACGTACAGGTACGGTATTAGAAAAAAGTTGGGAACACCTGCTCCATAGTCCTTCATGTGATTTATTTCATGTTTTCATGCAGTACAGAAAATCTTTAGCAAAGTATTTTCTTCCTTTTCTAAAACAATACCACTGTCTATAACCCACTGAATTAGTGGTGACAGCATTCTAAAACATTTAGTGACTTGTATGTATAGAATTCTAAATATTACAATGAAACATTTCCTAAATATTACAACGAAACAAAAATGAGTTTAGATATAATTGCATTTTAGTTGAAAACAAAAACATAAATTACTTCAATCCATATGAGAAAGAAAATTTAAAATTTCATGATTAGAAAATTTGTACTTAAGCTCTTTATTTTGCTTTAACCCTATTTCCTATTTGTCATAATCTCTTAATGCAAAAACTGCATTCATTTTTGACTTGTAACTGTAAAATAGTATTCTACTAGACAAATATTTAACATACTTTTCATTAGCAAAATGTACCCCAATTTTATTACAGAAAATATTGCATAACTCTCGGACGAAATTTTTCTACAAGTAACTTGGTTTGAGTATTAAATTAAGGAAAATTCATAAAAATTTATGCCGAAAATTTTATACCTTCATCATAAAAATTGTTGATGTTTTCCAGAATTTTAAAAAAGAATTTTCAGACTATTTTTGAAGCATTTTAAATAGGAGTTTTTGGCAATCATATTTCTTCATGTTTTTGAATGGTTAACTCCCTGATTTAAAATTCAAAGAGATGGAAAAAAAATTTTCTCGTTAAAAAATTTACTACAAATTTTTTTCTCAAACAGAGTTCCATTCAACTGGATTTCAGTGTCATGTCAGAAGAACAAAAAATAATTCGTAAGAGCTTATCGCTAAAAGTAATATGTAATATTTTCAGTATTTTATAGAAGGCATGTTGTAGTTTAAACTAAGCTCGTTTAGGGGAATTTCGGAACAATAATAAATGCACGGATTTTTCCTGCATTTACATTTTTGGGAATTGTTTATGACACTATGTTACTCTGAATTTTGTATTTTATATTCATCCAAATATGAAGTTTATTAAATATGAAATGTTAAAAATTATTAAAATCTGGTGAAGTTTTATTTCCAACAATACTTACCTACCTCTTAAAAGAATTGATATTTATTAGTCAGAAAATTCAATTTACAGAAATTGAGTTATTAAATAAAGTGCATTCAAGGCTTATTGCCATTATTTTTAAAATGGCCAGGAAGTTTCAAGTCCTAATTAACATGCCAGTGGTATTTAAATATGAGTTAAATAACATTTTATTACCTTTAAGGTAAAAAGTAAGGCAAAGTAAATTACATTTATAAATAATTTCGACAAAACATCTTTCTTTATAATATCAGTCTAATTTTTCACTAGATGAATAGAAATACAGTCATAGAAATACAGTGGTTATACCGAACTGTATTCTAAACAAAACTGTCCTGTATGGTCTGCATTCGCCATCCCCCCGTGCACCATTGGTACCAGGGTAATCACCCCTCTGGTTCTATTCCCTCCGGTGCAGCAGACAGGAGCAAACTACAATAACCCTGCTTCCGTAGTGGCCACCTCAGAACATTGACTTACACTGTCAAGGAGAAAGTTTTTCCAACTTGTACCAAATGTTTCAAAGGCCAAACCAAGGGTCATATTCTAGTGTGCTTGGGACTTGAAAAGGAAGATCTGGAGCGGCCATTGTTGGTCATTGACTTCTTGAGAGTGTGCGGTATCATGCACCTAATCTAGGTCTGCTGGGTGACAGGGATCAGCAACAACAACAACAACAACAACAACGACAAATACAGTGGTACATCGGTACTCGTCGTTAATGGATTTCAGAAGGCACTACAAGTTCCGAAAACGACAAGTACAGAACGAGTTTTTCCCATAAGGAGTAATGTAAATTGCATTAATACGTTCCCCGAAACCAGCAATTTCACATTTTACGGGGCAATTTATGAATATATGGAGTTGCTTTACTGATACAAAATCTTTGAAATAGACAGACATAATTTAAAACAATAATTAGATCAAATTAAATTAAATTCAACCTGTAGAGGGTGGCCTCATGGGAAAGTGGCGAAGTAGAAGAGAAGAGGCGTTATTCCATGCATTTAGAACACAATTCAGCATGTGGGACGATTACCGTGTTAACGTCGAGTACCGAAGCATTTTTTGGCGCTTCGAAATGCAACGAGTGTCGAGCAAACGTACAGTACCAAAACAATTTTTTCGTGTTGAAATGCGACGATTACTGAATTCGACAAATACCGACGTAGACGAGTACCGAGGTATGACTGTATATATATGTGTGTGTGTGTGTGTGTGTGTAGAAAATTGATTTGTGAGAGATGGAGGCTTCGACCTAAACGAATTTTATTCCGTTGTGCTTAAGCGTCCAATATGAAGGCTTTGAGCGCGCGTGACGTCACCTTTTCGGAGAGCATTTGAAGCTCACACTCAGACCCCCCACGTGACAAGGACGAGTAAAGTCGTGCCTTCTTCCCCGCTTCGCGTTTTTATCGAATTCGCTAAACGAATTGGGATATTTCGGAGTCCCCATCTCACAGGTGAACCATGCCCAGTAGTGAAACCTTAATTTACCTTCCTCGTAAATTTGTAAATTGTAAATAGCGTGATGTCTTTTCTTTTTGTGTTTATTACTAAATAAAATGTTAGTTTAGATATTAACCTTTTTATTCTTTTCGTATAATTCTTTCTGTAAAGTTACTTACTCCTGTATATATATATATATATATATATATATATATATATACTTTTTTCGCTTTTAAATTATTGATTCTGAAAGTGGATCTGAAGTATTAGAAAAGTATGCAGCAATTTTGGAGTACATTACCAAGCACAAGTAGTGAATGATACAAACCATCGAACTAGCGAAGGTGAGCGGAGTTTAAAATTTGGTGATTGTACTGATCTACGTAAGCAGGTTAGACAACAGAAACCAGCAACAGATCAGAAAAATTACGAATTTAATAAGCATGTTTCCTATACGAGATGATAAACTGAAAAAATACTAACTCATCTTAATTGCTGTTTCGCTACACTTCGTTAACATTTTTAAAAAAAATTCAATGACAGAAAACATCGATCAAGTCCGTCAGGGGAGCGGCAGAGAGCCTTGCTTACAAAAACACAAAATCCGTTTAGTGTTACGACCGGATTCCACACCGGTAAATGAAGCTGAGATTTGCAGCTTGTTTTATCTTATAAAGAAATTACTTCTCCTTTTTCCATCATTATGTTATTTCACTGTAATATTAAAAAAATATTAGGATAAGATACGGATTAATTATGGTATTATGCATCGTATAAGGACGATGCTCGGTCAAACAAGATTTTTATCTTATCACTGATTTCGAATCAGTCACCTGCAATCTACAGGTTGTTGAATATGTGTAATTTATAAAAGGAAAATTAAGTTTTGCAGATTTCAAAACTATTTGAATCGGATTTAAAACGCTATAAATATATAATGAGTGTTCAGGGAAAAAAAATATTTTTAAATTTAAATTCTTAAAAAAATAATTCTTATACTGAGGCTGTATTTATTACGGCAGTTTTCTGTATGAGGCCAGTCGGCCACAGATACCTGAGACTTATTTAATTTCCGAAATGACCACTGGGTACTTCACAACTTGCATAAACAATAATTTGTATATACCAGTTCTTCGTAATATAAAAATGGGGTGTTAATTCATGTAAATGATACAAAAAATATAGACTGAATAGGATTGTGGTATCAATGATAAGAAAATTATAGTTAGATTAAAGTATAGTGGTAGAATGCGTTGTGCAATTTTATGTTCGTAAGATATAGTCAAAGTGAGATACTTATCTATGATTGGGATTATTAACACTTGAAAAAACACAGTGTCCCTTCCGTGATGTCAGTATCACGTGGAGATGACACTGTGTTTTTTCAGATGTTAATAATCCCGAGCATAGATAAGTATATCACTTTGACTATATCTTACGAACTTAAAATTACACAACGCATTCTACCACTATACTTTACTCTAACTATAATTTTCTTATCATTAATGCCACAATCCTATTCAGTCTATATTTTTGTATCATTTACATCAATTAAAACTCCATTTTTATATCACTTCGGCAACAGAGCTTGGCGTTCGTAGTATAGAGAGCAATTTATGGTATTTTCCCCATAACTCACGAGTTTAATTACGTCAGATAGAAGGCAAGTTTATAACCATAACTTGGTACTCTACGAAAGTTTATTAAAATATTATTATCATGGGGTGTTGACATTTTGTGTTGAAAGAAAGGGCCAGGGAGAGTTAAAAACCCATTTAGTAAGAAGAGAACACTTCTTAAATGGAATAGAAAAGCCGTTGTAAGCTGGAGAAAGGCGTGTCGAGCAACAGCAGAGATAGGAAATGGTTAATTCGCAAAGCAGGAACCAAAGATATTTTAACATTAACGAGAAGGGAGCGAGATTTTATGGAAGATGGAGTGAACTACACATGCAAGAGGTCAAAGGTTCACAAGTTAATGAAGTCGGGACGGGATCCTGAGATTTAAGTAGCGTGTGAAAGCGAGATGACAATATGAAGACAGAAGTAGGATGTACGCCCCTAAGAAAGGATTGGACAGAATCAAACATATAGACATACTTTCAAGCCAATGATAGGACTGAGGGAGGACCAAGAATCAGAAGAAGCTACCAATAAGATCCCCAAGGAGTGGAATTAATGAAGTGGAAGAAGGATTTTAAGACAGGAGAAGACGATATATAAACAGATAGAGGTAGAGAGAAGAAGAGAGGGCGTAGCTACATTGTGAAGAGAGCCGTAAAGTTAACTGCTGAAGAAGTCCATGATTCCGACCACTGAAAGGAGCGAACGAGTCTCAGTGCAATGACTAGCACGACCCATGATAACCGCTGAAAGGAGCATGGACCATACGAAAGCTCGCACCACTGAGGTCGCCGCCGCATCAGCAGAGTAAGGGCCTGTTCACATAGGAGTCCGTTGCGTTGCGTTAAGGAAAAGATGACGTTGAGGCGAAAATAAACCAATCATAGGCGTTAAAAATTTATTGCTATTCGTTTGGAGGCATATGATTGGTTTATTTTCGTCTCAACGTCATCTTTTTCTTAACGCAACGCAACGCAACGGACTCCTATGTGAACAGGCCCTAAGGCCGCCTGCACTCGGAGCAACTCAAAAGAAACTGATAACTGACTCCAATCACAAACCAGTCCGTGATGAGTCGTAACTTATGTAATTGAATGGAGCCACGCGGCGCAACTGGTTACAAACCCGTCCCGGACGGGTGGGTTTGTAACTCATGAGTAATCATTGTCGTCATATTGACTGAGAATAATCCACTATACGATCCCTGTGACAAGTATAATGTGCTCCATGAATCGAGTTATAGTTTTGATTGATATCTGTCGATTGCTCAGTTTAAATATATTTTATTAGATACTAGGCATTCTTTAAATGAATTTTCTGAAGTTTGTGTATAAAATTTATTGGGAAAAGTTGGAGTATTAAAGATAATCCTCTACATTTTAAAATTTATTTTATTTATCCTGTCAATTAAAGCAAATTCTGGCTGTTAAGTAGTTAAAATAATAAACAAGGATTGTATATTTAATTTAGTGATATGCGATTTCTTATCAAGTTAAAAACGAATTTCTACACTTATTTTTAAATTTACATTATGTTGCTGATTTTGTTAACTTATTTGTACATTTTTCTACCAGATTGTTTATACGCTAAATTCACTTTCATTTTTAAAATTTTATGCGCCATTCCTTTAAATAATATACTGGTTGTTTTACTTTTATCTTATTTTCCCTATCTTTAGTTGAAAACTTTATAAAGAAATCATTCCTCACTCCGGACTAATCCTGCTGATCAAAATACAGATACTTACATAAAAGTGTTTTGTTACAAAAATACCCCTTTAAACAAACTCTAAAACACCTTTCTGTTTAAATAGAATGAATGATTGCGTTTTAAATGTTCGCGTGCAATTAGCTGTCAACTCAGATTTATTTAATGTACCTAAATTGTGGAACTGGCCTTATAATATACGTGTAGTTGTGATGCTCGTTTTACCAAGTTCTTTATCTTTATACTGTTTGCGTATAAGGTAAAAATAAAAAATAGCAGTAATTAGTTGAATATATCTTCTGATTCTGAATAAAATATCACACTTATTATTATTTATGTGAATTATTTTAGAGTACATGGTTTCCGGGGTATAGGCCGATATATTAAAATTTTGCTATTAATCTAATGAAGTCAGAGTATTTATTTGATTTAAAAATAAAATAAAATTAAATAAATAAATACATAAAATCCAATAATTAACATATCACCTTTAACATACGGTGGAAAAGCTATCCTAAAACATGTGTCTTTTACCCATTAGAAATATCCAAGTTTAACATGCGGTCCAAAATTTTTACTACATGTTTCTGTTGCCACTATAACAATTATATTTGCAAAGAATTTATACTACATTTTTTGCATGAAACTGTAAATTTGTTTAGCTCTTAAACAGGTCTTTCATATTAAAATTTTATTTTATGAAACTGTTGTAGTGTCAATTAATATTTAGAATAGAGGATAACTGCTGAAATATACAACTCTTTATTGAGCGAAAAATGAAACCCTAAATAATATAATTAGAAATTTAATTTTCCCTTGTTCGTAAGTCTCGTGTGGGTGTTTGGTCCCAATATAGATTATCAAAATGAAATTAATAACATCCATGATAAAAAACATATGCTATTTATATTTAATGAAATACACCTGTGAAATATCACAATTGATTCCAGGAATATCATTTTAAATAGACTTCAGAGAATTATTTTGAAATAATAGCCGTTTAATGAAAATTATTCAATTTATTCTAGATTAAAATTTGCTGCTGTTTAATTGAAAAGGCACTTATTGGGTAAATAGTTTCAATTATTCCATTCCAGAGGGAAATATTAAAAACAAATTATAAGTAAATAAATAGAAATAGATATTAGGTGACATGTTTTCCATTTTCGATAATGAGTTGTTTTTTTCACGAAAATGAATCGAAATGGACATATATGATCCATCTTGTTTGCTGAATTAATATTAAAACTTTTTTTTTGTGTGTAAGAAAATGTTCATAATAAAAATCGTGGCATTTCTGTTTCTTGTCCCTTTTGCAGTTTTATTTTTATACAAGCATGAATCATAATATTAAAGAAGCTGTCTAAGAAATATTTCAATTCGTTGTTTCACGTATTCGTAGTTTTATATACAATAAGAATGATTCTATATGATACAAAGTACTTTTAGAGAAAATATCTGCCAAGCCATGTTTCAGAGATCACATGTCTTCATGTTTTAAGATCGCTTGCTAATGTAATATTTTCTATATCAGGAGTGGTGAGAGCAGAATATTTCCCAATCGAATCCATCGGGACCAGTTTTCTGTTTCAGTTCGGTTTGAAGAATTATACATTAAATTCAGGTGAAAGAACATGCGATTCTTAACATGTGCATTGTTTTGCCACAGAATTCAGTAAAACTCGACATCAATATAATGTCTTTTTAAAAAAAGAAGGGATAGCAGTTGCATACTTTTGTTAGTTTGTACCATTCATACATTTTTTTTTCAAAGTATGACTGCAATGAAAGTTCAGCGTAAAGGATTTATGTCACAGAAACATGATCATAAACTTAAGCCTTGAAACCAGGAGTCGGAAATATTTCCTATGCACAGTTTTGAGTGATTTTCATTGAAAAATGCTATCCTACGGCCCACTAAGTACCAAGCTCAAAAGATCCTTTACTTGTATAAGACAAAAAAAAAAACAGAAAAGATTGTGTAATGAAAAAAGAGATTTCTCCACGGTGCCACTTTTCATCAAGAAATATGATTCAAAGTTGCAACAGATGGTATACACTGGTTATTGGTTTAGTTATTGTCTAAAGAATGTTTTCTACTATAATAAAATCAGATTCGTCAAGCACTTTGACAACTGAATTGACAATGATCCTTCCGGAACAGTATCATCTGATTTTTGAAGGCCGCAGACTACAAATCTAGTTCGTTGTCTGAAAGAATAAAGGACCATGACCAAAGAATTCACTTCCATAATCAAAACATTAAACCTCGTTGTGGAGTTGTAGAGGGAAATAGAATGTACAGTTTGCATGCAACTATAACTTTCATTAATTTGCAATATTTGCAAAAAAATTGCTTTGAGTTACAGGAAGATATTTAGCTCCAACATTCCCAAATCCCAGTTCACTACGAAGGTTGAACCTTATTAGGAATTTTTTGCTTATTAAAGTTGTCACTTTATATGGGGGATATTTTGGATAAAATTCTGACAAACGATTTATTGTTATGTTCGTTATTAATTACTGAAATTTCCATAAGATGCAATCCCATAAGCTTGTCAGTTTAACATAGGCTACAAAATCCCCAAGTTATATTTTCTGACTAAAATATTATAAATAAATATTCAATAATTTAGTAAAAATCTACCAAAAGACACTCTTGAAGTGTGTGCTGCTATAAGATAACAAGTAGAAATCTTAACACCACCTAATTCAGAGCCCCTGTTATGCACTCATTCTCTGACACATAATAGTACAATAATACCACACTTACCACAAATTAGCATAGAACCTTTGAATGGACGCCATTTCAGGTAACCCTATAGGTCACATTACAAAAAAAAAACAATCTGTCTAGTGGTAAGCGTACCAAGAATTCTGAGGTGATTTCGGTTTCATACGCGGCATTCGCAAAGCTGTTCTCCTGTTGTTTTTCTCATATGCTGTAAGTAGCCTCTTTTGCTTAATGTCTTTTGGAGTAAACATAAACAGAACAAAAGTCGTACATTACAGAAAAAAAACTGGAAAGCATTTCCGTATTTAAAGTTAAAAACAACCACTGGCGGCATAATTCTATCAAGGGAAGGGATTATATGAACTATGGCAATAGCAAAATATGCATGCAAATGTGTTCTAGCACCTTTAGACTACGCAAAAAAGGGAAAGACTGTAGATTTAGAAATACCCACTTACCTATACTCTTCTATTATATATTAAACTAGAAATTGCGTAAGTATATATTTAGCCAGAAAAAACTCTTTCACCATTTACTGCTGTTAATGCCAGTCCCTAAACAGTTCTGCTTTTAATGGACTGTTCTGCTTTTGATCACTATTTTAGGTAAGTTATCGTCATCATCATCATATACAAATTTATCACTACTTTTCAGTTTCAAAATTCATGAATTTCTGCTTAAAACTAACTGTAGGCGTACTTTTATTTCTGAGCAACAGGTAAATAAGATACAATATATATATATATATATATATATATATATATATATATATATATATATATATATATATATATATATATATATATATATATACACACTCAAGAGTCAAAACATTATGACCACCTGTCAATAACGAGTTGGCCCACCTGTGGCGCGCAACACAGCTTCAACCCACCTAGGCATGGAAGCCACAAGTCCTTGGTAGATGGCCGGAGACAGATTGTACCAGATGTTTAAGCAACGGTCACGCAAATCCGAGATATTGCGAATTGGTGGTCTTTGAACTCTGAGCTGCCGTCCTATGACATCCCAAATGTGTTCTATCGGATTGAGATCCGGTGAGTTAGGCGGCCAGGACATTAACTGGAATTCAGAATCATGTTCCTGGAACCACTCCAACACAATTTTAGCCTTGTGACATGGGGCGTTGTCCTGTTCGAACATTCCATTTCCAGCTGGAAAAACAGAGGCCAAGTAAGGGTGCAACTCGTCCGCAATGATGTTCAGATTCCCTTTAGCATTCATGGTCTGCTCTACCACAACCACGGGTCCAAGAGACGCCCAAGAGACGCCCAAGAGACGCCCAAGAGACGCCCAAGAGAACGTCCCCCAAAGCATAATACCGCCACCACCGGCCTGTGTATGACCTACTGTACATTGAGGGAGTAACAGTTCGCCTGGAAGACGGCATATCCTGACACGGCCATATCCTGACACGGCCATCGGCGTGATGAATGACAAACCGTGATTCATCTGACCAGGCAACTCTCTCGCACTGATCCATGGACCAGTCGCGATGTTCCAGGGCCCAGCGCAGGCGCAGTTGGCGATGACGCTTGGTCAGCAAAGGCACACGAGTGGGACGTTTGCTGCGTAGCCCCATATCCAACAGTGTCCGCTGAACAGTGTGCTGCGATACTATTCTACTTGGCCCTGCATTGTATTGGGCTGTCATCTGAGCCACTATCTGGCTCCAGTTTTGCTTCACCATGCGAGACAGTCTCCAACGACCTTTTTCTTTGATAGCGTGTGGACGTCCAACACCATGTCGTCTACTGCTGGTTTCACCGTCATTCATCCACTTTGCATAAGCACTAACAACTGTAGGTCGCGAACAACCCACGAGTCGTGCAGTTTCGGAAATACTTGTTCCAAGCCTTCGAGCCATTACAATCTGGCCTCTATCAAAGTCGCTTAGATCCGCAGCCTTTCCCATCACACACAGAAGTAAGTGAAAGAATGATTCTTCAGACTCTCTAGCAGCAGTTAAATACCACTTCCACCTGATCACGTGCCTTCCACGTCATGCAGGCAAATTCATTGCAAAATGTAGGGGTGGTCATAATGTTTTGGCTCTTGAGTGTATATACATATATATATATATATATATATATATATATATATATATATATATATATATATATATATATATATATATATATTGGTTATAATTAAACTTCCCCTATTAACGGCATCCTACAGCGCAAACGGGTGAACATTATGCAACGAAATTTTGTATATTGGCTAAACACTAGATGCGTTCAGAGAATTTCTTAAAAAGAAAAATTAGTTCAAAAATGTCCACCAGAGGGCGCCATTTCGGGAAAAATATGAAATTTAACACAATAAACGACCAAAACGGAATGCAGAAACAATATTAACATTTATTGATTAGTTTCTGATCACCTTGTCATCGAACCACAATAAGTACAGTTAAGGGAGAAACAAAAACAGTTCAGTTTGCAGAAACAAGAACAGATTTGGACGAAATTGCACAAGAGGAGCAGTTGTTAATCGTGTCCAGGACGATGTAGGGAAAGCTGCTCCACATGACCACCTTCATTCACCTGCAAAATTTCAAGTCGGTGGACAGTGGAGGTGTTGCGACGTTGAATGACTTAAAGAACCCCATAACGCTTCATGTGCGAAGCCTCGCAACTGATCAGTTACGATCTGCTGTTGAACACACTGCCCATCAACTTTAAATTTTGCAGGTGAATGAAGGTCTCTACCTCCACTTTCTGGTTTTCAGTGAATTTTCAAATATTAATTTTTATAATTTTATTTAATAAATGCTGATCACGTGATATCTTTTTCTGGTACATTAAATAAATTTATTTTTTCTAGGGTTTTTCTAGGGTTTTTCTAGGGTGTCTAGGGTGATTTATTTTTTCTAGGGTGTCCAACGTCGTGGTTTTCCCTGGGAGTAATTAACTGCTAGATCATGCGCTTGCCCTGCGTTTTACCAAAAGGAATAATTTGAAAACGTGTGTTAGTTATTGTATATAAATTTAATGAGGCTTTCGGGTTCGGGCCAGATATTATGGGAATGTTATTAAATTCAGATATTTCAAATGCCTGCTTAATGATCTGCAGGGCCAATATAAATTATAAGTTACATTATTTTTAGGTTGAAATTTGGAAAAGGGGTCCTGCTTTATTAAAATAATTTGGAATACGCGTTAAATGTAATTTTATAGGAGGACGCGTATTTTTTAGTTACTTACACACACATATATACATATATAATACATATATATATATATATATATATATATATATATATATATATATATATATATATATACCGGGTGGCCATAATTAAACTGACAGTGCTCACAGTGTTCTGTAGCGCGATCTATTTGCGAGAATGACGCCACATTTTGTAGGAAGATTAAACAAGACGGGGGACGAAGGATTCCGCGAAAAAATAAATTAGTTCCAAAAGTCACCGCTAGGGGAATATTTGGCGCTGTGTAATAGAAAATAGAGTGTTAACAAATGCAAATTAATACGGAATAAAATTACCTTTTATTATGCACATTTTCTTATTTAGTTCAAGTGCAATATGGCAACACTTTTAAAAAAGCGTAAAATCTACATAAACACCGATAAAGTCTCGTGATCTGCAATATCACGTACGCTGAGCAGAAGAAGAAGTTCTTTATTCAAATTTCACGTTACATCCATTGGCACAGTTCCAGCTGCTTGGGTTTTAAAAGGCAATGTGTTACGTTTCGAATCAATCGGATTGAAAGTTTATGTGCAATGTCTCCTTCTTTAGTCGAGCGTGCGTTACTGGTCAAATTTTTTTACCTCAACCAGTGCAACGCGTCAGCCGCTCTTCGTGCTTTTAGAACGCACAAAAAAATGCGTAAAGGTAACGGTCCTGTGTCAGTTAATGGGCTAAAAGCAATGGTTGCGACGTTTGAGAAAACAGGTTCTCTGAAGGTTCAGTCAGGCAGAGGACGAAAACCTGTACCACAGGATACAATCGAAGCAGTTGCCACGGCGATTGTCGACATAGGACCAGACAATATTGCTGCCATCTCTAGCGCTCATGGATTAGCTCGGAATATGGATATGCCTTACAGTACGGTATGGAAAATCTTACGAAAGATTATCAACTTCTATCCGTACAAGATCAGCCGTATACAGGAGTTACTGTACCCCGACCATGATAAGCGATTGACTTTTGCTCTCACCTTTCTTGCCAGAATGGAGGTGGATGATGCTTGGCCGTGGAAAATCTTATGGGGAGACGAGGCCCACTTTTATCTGCTTGGAACTGTGAATACCCAGAACTGCCGAATTTGGGATGACAAATCACCACAGGCAGTCACAGAAATTCCCTTACATTCACCAAAGGTAACTGTTTGGTGTGGGTTCACCGTGGAATTTATCGTAGGTCCATTCTTCTATGAGAACATTACCCCGACAGGACCGGAAACCTCTTCTGTTACCGGAGAGAAATATCGCCACATGTTGAACAGCTTTGTCATTCCGGCACTTCAGCAAAGACAATGCCTGGGGGAAATCATTTTCATGCAAGATGGAGCCCCTCCACACGTTGCTGTATGGGTGCAACAGCTGCTACGACAGAAATTCACAACAGAAAGAGTCATTAGCCGCTACTGTCCAACTGCATGACCACCTCGGTCGCCTGATCTTACCCCATGCGACTTCTGGCTATGGGGTTACCTTAAATCCAAGGTCTATCAAGGAGTGGTCCAGGACCTGGATACGTTGAAGGATAACATATCACGGACTATACGGGATATTCCTGCAGACATGTTACTTTCTGTTGTTGTGCATACTGTGCACAGAATGCAATATGTGGTCCACAACAACGGCAGCCACATTGAACCTCATTTGAATGCAAAATAAAAGGTAATTTCCGTATTGATTTGCATTTGTTAACACTCTATTTTCTATTACACAGTGCCAAATATTCCCCTAGCGGTGACTTTTGGAACTAATTTATTTTTTCGCGGAATCCTTCGTCCCCCGTCTTGTTTAATCTTCTTACAAAATGTGGTGTCATTCTCGCAAATAGATCGCGCTACAGAACACTGTGAGCACTGTCAGTTTAATTATGGCCACCCGGTATATATATAAGACAGGCTTCTTAAACTCCGACTAAATGCTTCCTACTCGTTGTGCAGTCATCGTCGTAGGACTTTAAATGATAAGACATTATTCCACTTTACTATACTTTTTGTTATTTTTTAAAATTATACCAAACCTTCAAGGAAATACAGTCTCGCCATTTTTTCTTCCTCGTTCCTCTAAAGCAGGGGTTCCCAAACTTATTTGGCCTACCGCCCCCTTTTCAGAGAAAAAATTACTCACCGCCACCCTGGAAATTTACCATTCTATGCGAGTAAACAGAGATACAAAAACACATTTTCGACCTTTTATGCATTTGTTTTTCTACCTATATAGAACATAGTAAAGAAATATGTTGCTGTAAATAAGACACCTTCAAGCTTGAAATTATAAAATTATTCATTAAAATCAACCATAGCATTTCATCGCATTACACACCAAAAATTAAGATGGCAAAGGACAATAATCGTTTGATAAAAATTACAAATAACAGTAAAACTAATGTGAAGGATGAATTTGGTGCATAGCAATCAATTTCTTTATATTCGGCTCTATTTTAGTCAGAAGCATTCTTAAATCACCGCGATTAGTAATTTGCAGTCAGTTTCTGTTTTTATTTAACAGATTTGTGACCGCACTGAACCCACGTTCCACTAAATATGATGAAGGAAACGCAATTAAGAATTTTTGTACCACAGCCCATAATCCAAGGTAAAGTGTTGGTATTTCTTTTTGCAGCCAGAACTGTTGATAGCTATGTTTAAATGTAAATTTTAATTCTTCGTTTGTTGATACTTCTATCAGTTCTTCTTGCAATTTTACAGATTCTTCTGAGTTGGATCCTGAAAAAGGATCCAAAAGCCAATCGGGTATGTTCATTTTAATAATATCTTCAAACCGTTGTTTGAAGTCAGAATGGAGAGCTTCCAAGTGCTGACAATAGATAAGAATGTCTTCATCATGTTTTTCTACTGCTGATAAATGAGAAAATTGGCTGAATTTTTTTTGTACAGTAGAAGTTTTGCCATAAAAGCGGAAATCACAGTTTTTGTTTTTATTAAATTCAGCTCATCGCCTTGGAGTTTATGATTTGTGTCATTGAATTTACTAAACAAGTCTGTCAAATAGGCTATGTCAAATTGGGATAGTTTTGGAAAACAACCGGATAGACCCCATCTATATGCTTTATAAATTTCATCAACCCCCTAGCTAAATTATGTTTTCAGAGCCTCTTTCTATTTTTAATATGTAGTTGTATTTAGCTATCCCAAAATTGACAAATTTTTTTAAAATTCATGCCCTAATAAAAACAAGATATTGTATGAAATGATAAAAATTTTGAGACAGGTTTTAGGTAAAAAATTTCTTGAAAAAACATTGATTAGTTAAGAAGATATCCTGCGCGATGTGCTACAAAATCACATACAGAGAACAATGGGTTTAATTTTTTACGGCAGCTTAGACAAAATATAATGAAAAAAATATATGAAATACAATATAAATAATTATACCTACAATAGTGGGAAAAATTATTTTAATGCATGCCGTAATAAAAACAAAATATTGTACGAAATGAAAAAAAAATTAGTATAGGTTTTAGGTCAAAAATTTGATGAAAAAATATTAATTTAAGAAGATATTCTGCTTCCAATGATACAATATCACATATGGAGAAAAACGCGTCTAAAATTTTTGCGGCAACTTAGACAAAATACAATGAAATAAATATATGAAATGCAATATAAATAATTATACCTATAATTGTGGGAAAAAATTATTTTAATGCATGCCCTAATAAAAACAAAATATTGTAGGAAATAATAAAAAATTTGGTATAAGTTTTAAGTTTAAAATTGCATTAAAAATATTAATTTAAGAAGATATCTTGCGCGCAATGCTACAATATCATATATGGAGAGAAACACGTCTAAAATTTTTGCGGCAACTTAGACAAAATATAACGAAATAAATATATGAATTGCAATATAAATAATTATACCTACAATTGTAGGAAAAAAATTTTAATGCATGCCCTAATAAAAACAAAATATTGTAGGAAATAATACAAATTTTAGTATAGGTTTAAGGTTAAAAATTGCATTAAAAATACTAATTTAAGAAGATATCTTGCGCGCAATGCTACAATATCACATATGGTGAAAAACGCGTCTAAAATTTTTGCGGCAGCTGAGACAAAATATAACGAAATAAATATATGAATTGCAATATAAATAATTATACCTAAAATTGTAGGAAAAAATTATTTTAATGCATGCCCTAATAAAAACAAAATATTGTAGGAAATAATAAAAATTTTAGTTTAGATTTTAGGTAAAAAATTTCATGAAAAAATATTAATTTAAGAAGATATTCTACGCGCAATGCTACAATATCACATATGGAGAAAAACGCGTCTAAAATTTTTACGGCAACTTAGACAAAATATAACGAAATAAATATATGAAATACAGTATAAGTCATTATACCTACAATTGTAGGGGAAAATTATTTTAATGCATGCCCTAATAAAATCAACATATTGTAGGAAATGATTAAAATTTTTGTATAAGTTTTAGGTTAAAAATTGCATGAAAAAATAGCAATTAGTTAAGGTGATATCTTGTGTGGCTTACAGCAACTGAGGCAAAATAACATGAAATAAATATATGAAATTCAATAAAAATAATTATGCCAACATAAACAATTATAAAATACTTTCCTTATATATATTATAAAATAATTTCCTTATATTATATGTTATATGTAGTATTAGAACAAAACAACTTTTTTAAATTTAACAGAAAAAATTTGTAAAAAGAATATTATTTAAATATGTTTTGTTAATGGGAGCACGCTGTAAAACTAGGAACTCAAGAGTTGAAAAAAAACTATTCCCTATTTCTTTCGCGTTCAAATAAATCCTGCGAAGGCAATTAATTCAGCGTTTGGTTTGGTCTCTCGCGTTCGGTCATAAAATTCACCTCTGAAGCAAAGTGCACATACAGAGGCTCTTCGCACATTTTTTAGACGAGTTTGGTAAGCTGTAATAAAAAATTGTTTGCTGCAAAAGAAATAATTGCAATTGTACTATGTTTTTAAAAGTCAAAATTATCGTCTGCGGCTTGAAAGTATTGTTTTTATTCAAAATGGCGTTTTTAACAAAGCGGTGGTTCGAAGGCTACATTTATGCTCTTTCCAAAGAGAAATATGCATACTCCGTTACCCAAAAACGATGTGAGAGTCATGGTTTTGTGATATCTAAAGCGTCTATAGGTAATATCGTCAACAAGAAAAGAAAAGAACGTCAAATTGGAGCCTCAAGGGGGACAAAAATTCCAAACAAGTATCCAAGGAAAAAACGGACATCTTCGACTATTGCAAAGGTACGTTGTTTAATGTTAAAAGAAAATCCCCCTAGTCAAAGGACAGTTGCAAAATCATTAAAATGCTCGGTGTCCACTGTAAACAAAATGATAAACGTTGATTTAAATCTTAAGAAAGCGAAAAAACGCAATGTGCATCGTCTTCTTCCAAATCATATCGCTGAACGCAGGACACGCTGCAGAATTCTATATGAGAAACACTTATCCAAAGAAAAATGGAAAATAATTGTCACAATAGATGAATCATGGGTGTATTTAAATGATTGCAACAAAAAAAGAGCCATTTATTATCATAAAAGGGGAGAAAAAAAATTAAGTACATGGTTCAAAGAATCGAAAGAAAGTTGTTCTAAGGGATTCATGATTGTTGCTGATTTTTCTTATAATGGCAAGTTAAAAATATAGAGAGTGGAAACAAATGTCAAGATTAACTCCAAATACTATCAGGAACATATTTTATCGCCAATTTTTCTGAATGAAATACCATCGCTTTACCCACAGTGGCATCAATCTGTGAGACTCCATCAGGACAAAGCTAGCAGTCACACATCAAAATCCACTGTAAATTTCCTAAAAGAAATGGAACAAAAAACTGGTATCAAGGCCATACCCTTCACTGATATCCCTACTAAATCTCCCGATGTATCACCTATGGATTTTTGTGCTTTCAGACTTTTAAAATCTGCATTATCCAAACGTCGTCCCAAAACACTTACAGGACTCTGGAAAGCTGTTCAAGAGGAATGGGATAGAATACCTCTTCTGACACTTCAAAGGCATTATTATCCTAGAAATTGCAGTGTCGAAAGATAGTTCAGAATAAGGGATGTGAAATACAACATTTAAAACACAAGAATTTTATGTAATTTAGTTTTGTGATTACAATATACATCGTCTAAAAAATGTGTGAACAGCCTCTGTATACCTCTAATTATATTTAACAACTTATCAATGCCCTTGGCCCCACCGGGAATATTTTCCCAAACTGTGTAAATGTGTACCTAATTATTTTTTTTGCATTAGCGGTACGCAAAGCCCATATGGTCCGGATATAGTTATGGCGGTGCAGTTTAAACTGGGACTCCACCGGGAACATTTTCCCAAACTGTGCAAATGTGTGTCTAATTATTATTTTTTTTTTGCATTAGCGGTACTCAAAGCCCATATGGTCCGAATATAGTTTAAGACGGTCCAGTTTAAAGAAGATCTATTAGGCGGAATCATCAGTGACCGGAAGTGGTTAAACAACGTGGGAACGGGAGGCCTCTTCGTGCAAAAAAAAAAAAAAAATAGATTGAGGGGTACGCCCAAGATGCTCAGGGTTGTAAATAAGACCAAAAATAGAAACTAAGTCACTAGATACTTAAAAAGTCTCACAATACGTGAATGTTTCCCACTTAGGGTTTTCCCGTACACTCTGTGTCAAGTGTCCTCCGAATATTTTAGAATTGTCTACTGTTCTTTATGCTTTCACCGCCCCCTATTTTCGTTCACCGCCCCCCAAATGTCACCAGAGGCGCTACCGCCCCACTGGATTGTTCCAGCGCCCCCCGGGGGGCGGTATCGCCCACTTTGGGAATCGCTGCTCTAAAGGAAGGCGTCCGTTCTTGAGGACGTTATCCCACGCTCTGTGTTCAGGTTTTCAGGCTATTAATGTCAGTCTATTTATAGTAAGAATATGTTAATTTGGTTTGATTAAGTCAATTAGTATAAATTTAGGGAGATTAGAGCGAAATTACCATTGAAAGGTAATAAATGTTTGGCAAAAGGGGTTTTAATTCTTAAATTAATCAATAGATGACGTTACTTGTCCGTGAATTGAAATAAAATAGCGCGGGAATGATAAGGAAGAATTCTCGGAGGGAATGACGTAGAAGATATTAATAGAATTTTAATAGGTTGCCAAGCGGAAGTTCGGGCAGGTTATTTTTGCAAGTCAGCAACAGAATGTTCTAGAGAGTTCGATGCAAGCTAAGCAGATATATTTTAGGCCCGCTTTCTAACAAATAATGATAGTTAGATACATGTAGGCTTTCAAATATTGAGAATATGCTGTTAGGCGGGCTCAGATAATTTAAGATTTAGTCGGATAGCATAATGATTTAAGTTAGTATAATGGAGCTGATGGCATTTCTACTTGAATAACAATAAAGTTGCTTAAAATAAAAATGACTGTTTATTTCCACTTGGGCCACGATAACTGCATTCTATTAGGATGCTCGAGGAATTATTGTTATGGTCTCTGACTGTATTTCCTTCGATTAAACGTGTGAACTGGTCAATTTAGTAGATTGCGTGATTATAACCCCGTCACCCCCCCACCCCACCGCATACACACCCACTCTCCCCCCCCACACACACACATATATATATATATATATATATATATATATATATATATATATATATATATATATATATTTGTCGGACTTAACTTCTACTCCCATACTATTTAATATAAGTCCGAACTTATTTTGAATCATCATGGAGTCAGTGGCGGTCCGGTGGCGAAGACATTCATTAATTAAATCCATCAAACGGCAAGATGTTAAACACAACAGCAATAAAAACTTTATTAAATTTCCTTAAGAATGTCAGCTCCCTCAAACAATAATTAAGAACCCTACCCAAGTTAAATCCGTGAACCTAACGGCACACGTCTTTTCGTAGCTTAGTTATCCATGACTCTGAAATAAATCCTTTGTTCTTAGCTTTTTAACCAACGCTTAGTGACGCTCATTACTTATGAGTGATGTCATGTCGAATGTTATATTCTGACTAAACAGTTTCTTTCTTAGCGCCAAGTTCAAGGCTATAAGTCCTTTAAAATTCTGCCATGTGGATCTTAGAAATTGAATCAAGTCGAACCTTAAGCGATATTTTCACTGCAATACCTTACACCGCTGATTTGAAGTCCCAGACATTTTAACTGTTAATCCTATTTTTAATAACTAATATCCCGTTTTAAGGTCACGCGATCGCCCCTCCCCATATTTTATACTCTGACATATATATATATATATATATATATATATATATATATATATATATATATATATATATATATATATATATATATATATAGTACATATATATTATCATATCCAAATCTTACATTGCACAGTGAGGAAGGAGGTCAGAGTAAAGTGAAGATCATGAGTTGACGGTGTTTTTTCAACGGATTAAGGTGAATGCCTATGTTTAAAACGTCATTTTTTGACTATTTTGATCAATTTTATTTTTTGTAAGAATCGTGTAATTCAATCTTTTCTATTTTCAAAACCGTTTTGATTTTCATTCTACATCAATTAGAAACAGAGTTATAGCTATTTTAAAAACATCGTCTGCTACAAATTGAAGTGAGAAAAAACTTTAAATGCGTTTTTCTCAGAATTATGCTTTTTAGTATAAATCTCTACCGTGAACATGATGTTTCACATAAAAATGCGCATAATTTGATAAAATTTTAAGGAAAGAATTTAGATGCTATTGTTAATAAAATGACGCACAATAATTGATGTATAATAAATAGTTTTTTGTTTGGGGCTGTTTTTATGAGGAAATGAATGAGGAATCAGGGAAAATTTTCATATTGGAATATAAAATTGTGTGTATTATATTTGCATTTTAAAATTTCTTTTAGATTGTGGGTCATTTTGAAGATAACTGTCATATATATCATGTCTGAGAAGGAAATTAAAATAGTAGCATCTAAATTTTGTGCAGAGTGATTGGCGTTTTAGCTCAATTTCCTTAAAAATTACCTCAAATTGACCAATTTATAAAAAAGTATGGTATTTACGGGCAAGTTTTTGTTTATTTTTTAATTTTTAAATGCTATTTCACCATGAAAGACCAAAAAATCCTTAAAAAACGATTTTTTTTAAAAAACTGGCTCCGAACGTAGGCAGTCACCTTAATTGCTAAGAACAGGAAAAAGTGAAATGTCTTCCTGTCTGCTCTAGTCGGTTTGACTTCTGTAAAGACCGCGCTAAGAAACCAGTACAATGAGCAAGTTGTAACATATATAACGGTACATTTTCCTGTACAAATAGGACAGTTCCTAATCTTGCACATTTGAAGATTGCAAATGGAGGTCAGTAATAGGAAAGATCACATGTTGTGGATTTTTGGCTAATGCATCCATTAATATATTTTTGTAACGAACCTGACAGACCATCATACAGGTTTAAAATAATCCACATAATATACAGGGTCACCGAAAAATGTGACCATGATTGCAACGGGAAGTAAAGAACCATACAATAAAACTCATGGTGTTTATTTTTTAACCGAAAGATACAGAACCGAATCAAGTTTTAGGAATTACGTAGTAGGTTTCGATAGGAGCAACCCTCGTCGCTCGCCACACATCCAGACGATAGTCAATCTCCATCCGGGTAGGAGCAGTCGCTATTGCAGTAGTGATTCTGTCCGATAGATGGCGCACTCCCGGATCTTCTTAGCCTACTCAATCTAATTCACGTAGCCCCATACGAAAAATGTCTTGAGGGGTCAAAACTTGGTGACCAAAAATTTGGATAGTCCTAACGTATCCAACGTCAGAACCCTTGTAGGAGGGTTACAGCGTCGGTGTATGATCCTAACTAAATCATGGTCACCATAAAAGAAAACATCCAGGCTTAACATACCATATTCTGCTACGCAAAATCCGATTGATCGATTATTGTTTCTGGTATGCAAGAATGGAACCACGGAACCTTTTTCGATGATCCTTTATATTGTGAAAAATGACCCAACCCGTCACAATCTATATCTATATATATATATATATATATATATATATATATATATGTGTGTGTGTGTGAGTGTGTGTGTGTGTGTGTGTGTGTGTGTGTGTGTGTGTGTTTGTTTGTTTAAATGAAAGTTTTAACCCATTAATGCCCAACATCGAATTCTTTAATTTTCTTTACCTAATTATGTTCGTACAGGTGCAAAATGAACTGAAAAAATAATAAAAAAATTCCTGCATTAAAATTTTAATTTTTATTCAAAATAATGTTACCGTCCTATAAAAAGGACGCTAGGCACTGGAGGGTACAGGTTTTACACAAACACTTCAACCCTTAGATTTTCTAAAACTATTCCTTTTAATGTCGTTTTTAGATAAATAAACGCATGAAACCAATGGAACTCTGCGAAAAATTGCATAATAAAAGAACCACAAGGTTTTAAAATTGTATTTTAATCATTTAAAAGAAATCAAAACAATTTAAAAAGCTGAAAATGTCAAAAATAATAGCTTAAAATGCACAAATTTAATAAATTATGTCTTATGATAAATTTTACACACTTTTATATTTAAATTTACATATAAAAGGGTCTTATTAAAATACAAAATAATGAAAAAAGCTATTCGAATTGTTTTTTTACACAATTTATATACAAGCTATTTTGTGCGAAAGATTTCAAAGCATTTATCATGCAGTCCAACTAAATATTTATTGCATTTTCTTGTGGATTTTTGCCACAGTAGGCGCATCTTATCTGTTTTGGATTCACAACGATTAAATGATATTTCCGCCATACCGGACATTACCAGACACTCTTTTTGAAAGTTTTTTTTCGTTTCCCTGCAGCCAGACTGTTATTTGGTCTCTTACTGTACTTAGAAAAATATGTCTGACAGATTTCTCTTCTAAAGTGTAGGAGATCCATTCTGTTACTGTCATTAGAAGGGCATAATCTGTACAATAGCCACGCATTTTGGATTGATGCTTCTAAGCTAAACAAAAACAATGGCCACCACCATTTTTAGACCGTATGGAACACTGGTATTGTGCCAGATTTTGGTCCATTTGATCGGTGCCTCCCATAAATTTATTATATTGAGTCACAAGATACGGTTGGTCAATCTCTACAAATCTTTTATCAATATTTGACCAGCGTTTGGCCTGAGCTACAGGTTCAATACCATAATGGTTAGACGCCAAAGTAACGACACTATTGTCATTCCACCGAACCGTTTTAAAATTTTTGCTGTTCTGAAAATCAAAACTACCCCTACTCTTCTTTTTAACAGATTTAACATCTCCAAGTGGACATTTTTTAGTTCTATTAACCGGTATAGTGCCAGTCATCGGTAACTTCATTAGATGGTGCGTCCAAATAAATATCCGCTTCATGGAATGTATCAATATCAAATAACTCTGCCATTAAAGCTAATGCCTCTCTACAGTCAAACTTAAAATAAAAACAAAAATATAAATAAGATCTTTAAAACTTATCGATTGCTCATTTCAGTATATTTCGAACAAATATAATTTGGATTAAAAGACAAAATTCTTAAAATTTATTAAATTATAGACATTTAAAATACACATATTTTTAAAAAATCCAGACAATTACTTATGTACTTCATCATTTTTCTTTATTTTTTAAAATCACTAAATACAGAACACAACCTTTGATTAAAATTTTTGTATTTAAGAGGGTAAATTGTTAATACGTTCATTACATTATCAAGAGGCTAATATTTCTCTTAAATAAGACATTTTTATAATCATTCCTTAATCAACAGAACATTTATTTTTAAATTATTTTCATAAATAAGGAATACTCAATAATCTTTATTTATAAAAATAATTTATAACATAATTTTTCTGAAAATAAATAGCATTTCCTTTTCTCTATGTTAATAAAACATCATAAATTGAGAAAAAAAGACGCATTCGTATAGCGCAGTGGTCGGCAAACCGTGGCTCGCGAGCCACATGTGGCTCTTTGGCCCCTTCAGTGTGGCTCTTCCACAAAATACCACGTGTGATTGAAACTTCGTGATGACTGGTTTTCTCATTTCTGTTTTTACATACTTAGTTGGTGTTTATGGACCTTTAACTTTAGGCAAGTGCTCTGAGTAAAAACCATAATTGTAGTTAAAATTCGTACCCCTGCGGTTGGTAATTCCACCTGTCTCTGTCCGAAGCACTTTGCCTTCCCTCCAAGGTACCCCCACCAGCGACACTTTCCCCTCCACTCGCTGTCGTTCGGTTGGGCCGCTGGATACGCAGCACGGGGGAGGCCGTGACCTTCGAAATCCGAAAATCTTCAATACCAAAGGTCACGGAGATACGAGCGCGATTCATGCAGCCAGTTGAGCGAGCCAGCAGTCAGTAGTCTCATTGTGCACAGGCCCCAACGGATTCACCTACGTGGGACAGCATCTCCCCTCCCCGTTTGTTTTTAGATGTGTGTGAAAAAATAACCACCCACTCTTCTCACTCCGCATTTACACAGTCGTGAAGGAGGAGGGTCAAATAGCGGGGAAGAGTGAAAAATGGGTGTGTAAACGGAACCCTTGCAGATAACCCCGCTATTCTCCTTCCCAATCGTGGCGATCGCTTCGGGAGCGGTTTTTCAAGCCCAAGTCAAAAGGACGAGTTCCACGTCTCCCCCACGTTGGGGAACGGTTTATCTGGCCCGAGTCTATGGCGACGGGGAGGGGGTCAAAGGTCAAAGGGGTGAATGGCGTCGGGAAGTTGCGAGAGGCGGGAATTTGAGAACGGCCATTCGGGTCGATTTGTCACGCTCCTGGAGCGTAGCTGATGTTTCGCGAATAGACGAGGGGTAGCTCATTCGCGGCTGTGTAAATGCAGGGTAAGATAAGGGGCTTCCTTTGATCCTCTTCTACTTGGCCACCTGCACCACAGAGTGTCCAAGCATGGGGAACGAGAGAGAAAACGAGAGAGGGGGTTGGCTTGCGACAATTTGATCCCCCCAGAATCGATGTGTGGGAGGACAAAGGAAGATGACCCTGAGTGGAGAGAGAGTTCATGACGAAAGAGAACAGACTCTCGAGAAAGCAATCTGATCGGTTGATTTTTACTGTTATATTTTTAGGTTCGATTCCGGTACGGGCAAACTGTCCGGGTGAAATTTTGAGCAAAAACCGAAGGAGAGTTAGATCTCTCAGTGAAGACCGTGTATGATCTTAGTTAAGCAATTATCTCAATAAATTATTACTATTATTAACTGATTTTGTTTAAATAGCCGTTTATTAGCGAGTTTTTGCCGAAAAGTAGTAAAAAATTATTTTCGCATTTATTCGCTCATATCGGCAAATTTCGCATTTATTCGCATCTGTTTCGTAAATACGAAAATCACGTATTCCTAGTTAACAGTTGCAATACAAATCTGTATTTGCATAAAAAAAAAACTATGAAAAGGACTTATAAAAGTGGATCCGCAAAAAGGCAGGAAAAAAGGAGGAAATATGCTGAAGCAAAAGACGGTTCTTTTTGTATGTCTTCCTGGCTAACCCAGCAACCCTCCGAAGATACAGAATGCATTACAGAAGAAACAAGAGGTGAGAAAAATTTTTTTTTTTAAATGTAAGGCTACAGGTACCTTAGTTTAGATAGTAATTTAAAGTAACCGGTGTTAAATATACATTTATAATTTAAAAATTATGGTGATAAAAATAAATAAATAAATAAACCTAATTCAGTGAAGTCTCCTAAAGTGCGATGTTTTTATAACGCGATTTCCATAAAATGCGGAGCGGAAATTGTGACAGCTGTCCTATAACGCGTTTTTCATACAAGAACATTCCAACAACTCAAATGGCTTGAAAAATTTATCTATGGCAGCACTTATTTGATGAGTTAAATTTTCGTAGTTGACATTTATGGGGTATTCCCCTGTTTATAAATTTCAGTTATCAGGGAATTTCCCTCAAAATGAGAAAACAATAAAGCATTACTCTCTTTTAATTTATTCTAAGATTGTCTTTAAATGTGCTCAGACGTATGTGTAATAAAGTTCTTTTGACTTTCTTAATTTACGTTATTAGAATCGTATAACATTAGAGAACATCTACGTAAAATTTTTATTTGCCGTAATACAAGTTCTAACTTTTTTCAAACTGGTACTAACTTGATCTTACTTGTTCTAACACGCATCGTCATGGTCGGTCATGCTTGAACGCGTTCAAAGTAGCGTCAATCTCGTTTATTAATTATAATTACAATTTATTTATTTCCCAGATTCTATATAACGTAGTACGAATTTATATAATTTGTATCAATTCTGAGTGTCTTATAACGCGGTTTCCATATAACGCAGCAGTAGTTTCCATATAATGCGGTATAAATTTATCTGATTTATCTTATTTCTATGTTTCTGATAACACGGTTTTCATAGAACGCATTTCCTGATTTGAATTAATTCTGAGTTTCTTATAATACGGTTTCCATATAACGCAGTACGAATTAATCACGTTATAGGAGACTTAAGTGTAGACTAGTGGTAGTCAATCTGGTCCCTACCGCCCACTAGTGGGTCATAAAGTTACCTGTATTTTTCCAACAAGCTGTAAATCCTACAGATATTTTAGCCATTACTTTGAGAATTGTAATTATTTTGTGTTGGTAGCTTTATTATTATTGCCGTTTTGGAAGTAAGAAAATATGTTGTGATTATTCATTGGGGTTAAAAATATATAAAGTAATATAAATTTGTAAATTGAATAAGTAATGCTATTCTATCTACGGCAGTTATAAAATGAAACATTTTTCTAGGTGCCCTGTTTGACATGGCTACAAAGAAGAAATAGAAAAACGGAAGACGGAAACCGTGAATTTAGAGTTGAATGGACCGAGACTTTCGCGTTTATTCAAAACTTAAATGGCCTTCCGACCTGTCTTTTTTGTAAGGAAAAATTGACTCATAACAAAAAATCAAATTTAGAGAGAAACTTTATGACTAAACACGTGTCATTCAATAATAAATAATACTCGCTGCGCGACTAGCATGGTCGCTTTTAGTTTTATATTTTCTTTTGCAAAACAACTCAACTGAAAGTAACATATGTAAGGAATGTTACCATTACCTGTCATCATAAACATACATTGTTATACGGGTATTCTTCATAAGGCTGATTCTAAAACATCTTGATTAAAAAATACGAGTTTCCATTACTTGAGAACAGAGTTAAAGAATAGACTGAGAAACCCAACACCAGTGATTTTAAAAATTACATATCCCTCTCTGTATGTACTATTTTTCAAAATTAAGATATCTTCACTTTTTCATTACATCAAATAAGAAATTGTTGGGGAAATTTTTTTTTCAGTTAAAAAAATGGAGTAAAAATTCAGCAAGTACTAAAATATAGTGTGGATTGCATCCCTCTCTGTATGTACTATTGTTCACAATTTAGATATCAACACTTAATCATATCAAATAATAAATTGTGGGGAAAATTTCTTCAATTATAAAATGGAGTAAAAATTTTGCAAGTACTGAAAAAAATGTAGAAAATTTACCTATTACTGGCTATCGGTTGCTATGCCGGCGTCGGTTAAGCCTAGCCTCGTGATCATTTATGCTCTCTCTTTCATACGCCTCTTTCTCAATAAATTATTTCTTCGCTTTCTTTCTTGAGACTGTTCCCAATTTTCACTTGATCGGGCAGCTCGCTTTGGAGCATTCCTGATTTCAGTGCATAAATCCACGTTGACACGTGGTAGCAAATAGGGCAATGTCTCACAGCATGTCACACATCTCAACTCTTGCAGATTTTACTTTTTGTTTGGCGTGGAGTGGCAAATCATTGCATAATTTAACATGGCGCTCAATGAGCATTCTTACAGCTTGTTGAATAAAATGCTTTCTGATTACGCTAAGTCTTTAGATACGGTATCTAAACAAAGGTATATCACTAAATTAAACATTCAGGTACAGCCAGGAAAGGTTTATTCAGTATGTGACCCGCATTTATTGACAGAGGAAGACTGGAGTTACGATACAAGACGCTGGCCTGAAGTAACGTATCCTGATATCTATACATATCTCAACATAATAATAATCATTCTCAAAGAATGATTATATTCTCTTAAACCTTGCGAAATATTGAAAAAAAAGTGTTAAAATACCTGTTACATACAACTAATATGAGGAATTTTATAAATAAACTTAAATTATTTAACTCAAAATGAAGGTATCGTCCAAAAACACATGCAAACGCATAGGAACTGCTACTGTTTTCTGCCACCCGATCATGACGTCATGTATACAGAGGCTGTTCACACATTTTTTAGACGATGTATATTGTACTCACAAAACTAAATTACATAAAATTCTTGTGTTTTAAATGTTCTATTTGACATCCCTTATTCTGAACTATCTTTCGACACCGCAATTTCCAGGATAATAATGCCTTTTGAAGTGTCAGAAGAGGTATTCTAGCCCATTCCCCCTGAACAGCTTTCCAGAATCCTGTAAAGGTTTTGGGACGACGTTTGGATAATGCAGATTTTAAAAGTCCGAAATCACAAAAATCCATAGGTGATACATCGGGAGATTTAGTAGGGATATCAGTGAAGAGTATGGCCTTGATACCAGTTTTTTGTTCCATTTCTTTTAGGAAATTTACAGTGGATTTTGATGTGTGACTGCTAGCTTTGTCCTGATGGAGTCTCACAGATTGATGGCACTGTGGGTAAAGCGATGGTATTTCATTCAGAAAAATTGGCGATAAAATATGTTCCTGATAGTATTTGGAGTTAATCTTGACATTTTTTCCACTCTCTTTATAAGTGTTCTCTCTTAGATAAGTGTTTCTCATATAGAATTCTGCAGCGTGTCCTGCGTTCAGCGATATGATTTGGAAGAAGACGATGCACATTGCGTTTTTTCGCTTTCTTAAGATTTAAATCAACGTTTATCATTTTGTTTACAGTGGACACCGAGCATTTTAATGATTTTGCAACTGTCCTTTGACTAGGGGGATTTTCTTTTAACATTAAACAACGTACTTTTGCAATAGTCGAAGATGTCCGTTTTTTCCTTGGATACTTGTTTGGAATTTTTGTCCCACTTGAGGCTCCAATTTGACGTTTTTTTCCTTTAGCTTGCCATTATAAGAAAAACCAGCAACAATCATGAATCTCTTAGAAAAACTTTCTTTCGATTCCTTGAACCATGTACTTAAATTTTTTTCTCCCCTTTTATGATAATAAATGGCTCTTTTTTTGTTGCAATCATTTAAATACACCCATGATTCATCTATTGTGATAATTGTTTTCCATTTTTCTTTGGATAAGTGTTTCTCATATAGAATTCTGCAGCGTGTCCTGCGTTCAGCGATATGATTTGGAAGAAGACGATGCACATTGCGTTTTTTCGCTTTCTTAAGATATAAATCAACGTTTATCATTTTGTTTACAGTGGACACCGAGCATTTTAATGATTTTGCAACTGTCCTTTGACTAGGGGGATTTTCTTTTAACATTAAACAACGTACCTTTGCAATAGTCGAAGATGTCCGTTTTTTCCTTGGATACTTGTTTGGAATTTTTGTCCCACTTGAGGTTCCAATTTGACGTTTTTTTCCTTTCTTGTTGACGATATTACCTATCGACGCTTTAGATATCACAAAACCATGACTCTCACATCGTTTTTGGATAACGGTGTATGCATATTTCTCTTCGGAAAGAGCATAAATGTAGCCTTCGAACTACTGCTTTGTTAAAAACGCCATTTTCAATAAAAACTAAACTTTCAAGCCGCAGACGATAATTTTGACTTTTAAAAACATAGTACAATTGCAATTATTTCTTTTGCAGCAAACGATTTTTTATTACCGCTTACCAAAATCGTCTAAAAAATGTGCGAACAGCCTCTGTAACAGACGAAAACTGACGTAGCCAGTGACGTTGCGACTTTTCGCCTTATTGCGGACGGCTGGTAATGTTTACATCTGGTAGTGGCAGCCGTTGCCATTCGGAGTGTAGAAATTTCGTCGATTTTTGTGCCGCATACCTACGCGTTTTATATATATAGATTCTGTTGGTGATGCAAGGAAGAAAGCAGCTGAGGAACTTCAGAAGAGTCAAGAAAAATCAAATTCTGTATTTAATTACTGGATGCAATCTTTCAACAATGTTAATATTGCAAGTTTTGTGGTTAGTCAAGACATTGCTGAGAGAGGAAAACCATACACAGACGGCGAATACATAAAAAGTTGTTTTATAAATGCATCCGAAGAGCTATTCCGGTATTTTAAGAACATAGAAGATATTCTAAAAAATTAAAGAGTTACCATTGTCTGCTAAAACAGTGAAAGATAGAACAGGCAAAATATCTTTGAATATAACCAACCAGCAAGTCGAAGATCTTAAATTGGTTTCAGCTTTATCAATAGCAGTTTACGAGTCTTGTGACATAAAATGATACAGCGCAAGTTTCACTTTTTGTGCTATTCATTTCATCTACAGGTCCTAAAGAAAAACTTTTAGGATTATTGCCACTCAAAGGTCAAACACGTGGAGAAGATATAGCAAATGCTGTAATTCAGTGCGTTGAAAAACATCATATTCCACGAGATAAAATTGTCTCAATTTCAACAGACGGGGCGAAAAGTATGACAGGCGTAATAAACGGGTTTGTTGCTATTTTGAAAGAAAAATTTAATCACGAGATACTTACATATCATTGCATCATTCATCATTATCTCTTTTGCTCAAGATTTTGAAAGACAAACTTTGATTCGCTTTCCGAGCCTGTTGAAACATCGCCAAGAAAATAATTCTGATATTGACATTTGCTATTTCAAAACAACACTTTTAAATATGAGGGAAGCTTTTCTCAACAGGTTTCAGGAAGTCAGAAACAGCAAAGCGACGTTAGCCTTTGTTAAAAAACCTCATAATGCTACTGTAACATAATTAATTTTTTCTCCCTTTAATAGCGACATTGGCAACTTTGAAATGCAGCTGCTGGATTTAAAAAACAAAGAATTGCGGAGCTCGAAATTTAAATGTCTTTGTGCTGATCTCGAAATATTGAAGAAAAACAAATGTGAACTTAGTTCACAGCACAAATGGTCTGCTTTGAAAGACCTGGAGAATGAAGATATGTTGATTTTTAACACCTGGAAAAGTATTCCTGACTCATATAATCAGTTTAAAAAACTAGCGTTTGCTGTTCTTTCCTTATTCGGGTCTACATATTCATGCGAACAATCATTTTCAAGCATGAACCTTATCAAGAATAAATTGAGAAGTCGTCTTATTGAGATGGTTTGGACATACAGAGAGGATGAACGAAAGGAGAGAGACCAAATAAGTATACAAGACGAGTGAGGATGGGAGAGTTGGAAGGGGTTGACCTCTGCGAACGTACCTCAATCAGGTTGAGGACGTTTTTAGCAGAGGTCAGCTTAGGAGTATCCTAATAAACAATGTACAAACCTATATAGTTCAAGTTTTAAAAACTTGGCTCTCAAAGGGAATTTCAATCGTTGTACTGTTGATATTTGGCTCTGTTGACTAATGAGTTTGCCGACCACTGGTATAGCGGAACAGGTCAGAAAAACATGTACCCATCCGTGCCTAGCGTCTTATATATAGAACGCTACGCAAAAGAAAATATAACAGTGTTAAAAAATAATTTTAACAATTTTGAAAGATACATATTTAAGAAAAGAGTATTGACTGTGATAACAGCATAAAATATTTTCGTAACATTGAAAAACAATAAAATAAACTTACTTTTTGCGTGACGCTCTTTTGAAAACCTAAAAAACGACTAACTCTGTCTTTAGACCCTCAAAGAAGAAATAGAACATTAATGTAGTGCTACCAACTGATGGAAAATAAGAAATACAACACTTTATCATGATATTCTGCTATTAGGATCGAAAAAAAATAAAAAATTCAGTGATTTAGAGCTTATTATGTAAGCGTCTCTTTAAAAGGACGCTAGGCACTAATGGTTTAAAACACAAATTTTAAATGAATGTTTTTAAATGAATTTCTTTCGACATCAATCATTTAAAACCCCACGCAAAATATTTTATTTTATATTTTTTTTAATGCAATATTTTTCTTGGCTTCATTTTTCTCCTGTTCTTATATTAGTTTCACCTACTTTCCATCTTCTTACTCGCATAAAATCGTTTTTTGTTGTGCAGATACTTTTTAACATTTTGCAATTTACCACACTACAAAATTTTGTCTCTCAGGACTCACGATTCAATGAGCAAAACTTTTGTTACTTCAAGACGCTTTTACACTCATCAAATAAATTCTTGAAAAGTTAGAAGAAACTTTCAAATAATATGCTTTGCATAGTTACGACAAAAATAAATATTGTACACATTTGGAGAACATTCTTAAGATTTATTCGTGATTATTTTCAATCCTAAGGTGTTTCTTTTTAAGATTCCCTTCATATCGTCATTTCGTTCAAAAAAATTGGTTTTACATTCTTCGGGGTGTTAGAAAAATTTCTAATTTCGATTCTAGGATATATTACATACACATGGAAAGAGCTACATTTTGTGTTATAATTATGTGTGAAAATATGATTAATTCTTAGTTCTATTAGCTGCAAAGAATCTTCAATTCATGAAGCAACTAAGAAGAGAGAAATCAACTTTTTCAGGTGATTTGTAGTAGAAATTAAACTGAGCCAAATGGAATAAGTTTCCCCCGTGCTGAAGTTTCTATCAAAAGATAATGGATCAGACAACGGATCAGATATTTATTTATACATTAAGTTGTTTTACTGGCGGTAGCAGAGGTAGGATCCGGATGCTAGTTGAAAAGTTTGTCAATTACACTTTAATGAGGGCTTGAGGTAGGCTAGCGGTAGCGCATCGGCTTTCTGCTCCGGGGGTGCTCGGATCTAATACCGACAAGCGCCATTCATTACCTCCGTGTCTACGCCGAATAGGGGCACGTTCAATCTGTAGACAGAAAAGTCCCTTAATGAGGTCAGAGAGGGTGAAGCACGGTACGATTTTCCCAGAAGTCGCACTTGGGTCTGTACGGTCAAAATTGAAGCGAAAACTGGCTCAATCAGACTCCGACAATTGTGGTGCCATTATAAAACTGGAGGCGCACACGTCAGTCCTCTAGAATATATGGACCTGGTCAGGAATACGATTCGTCCAGTGGGCATTAGAAACAGCAGCAACAAACCTTTAATTTTATACTCATTCTGGGTGGCATTAATTGTTTGTCTTCTTTTACATGAGATAGTTTTAAAATCCCACCACATTACCTTGGCAGTCATTTATTTTGGTTCAAAGTAAAATTTTCTTAAGAACGTAATTTACTCTTTAAGTCATCACTATCGTTGAGTTTTACCCCAGTTTTACGTTTTTGCTCCAGGAATAACAAAAATGCCTGTACGGCGGTATTTTTGCTGTATTAACAGTACTTTCCTTATTTGAAACAGTCGTGTCTCAAACTAAAATTTATATCACAGAGGAAGTAAGTTAGAACATGTATTAATTAGAATTTGGTATAGTGGCTTTTTTTTTACAAAATTATTCATTTGGGAAAAACATTCTGACACATGTCTGAGAATAACTAAAAGAAACGAAGTCAAATTTAGTATCTAATGTTACCATTTAATTTCTCTTAATGTTACTTAACATTAATTTTATCACAGATTACAAATTTTCACAGAAATCCTCATACTAATTGTTTTCATACATTAAAAATTAATTAGAACACATAAAATTCTAGTTATACATATTAAATTATTACTGTGCTCTCGCCTGATAAATATAACACAAATTGATTATGACTCACCACCACCCTCATTGAGACTGAAGACCACAGACTTCAGTCACCACAACGAGACTGAAGAATATGATCGTTGTTTAACTAAAATCGACCAGCGGAATCGGCATAACAGGAAAAAATAACGAATTGCTGACGATCGGACAACCACGAGGTCCTTTTCAGTAGCTGCTTTTTCTTCATCTGACCAAGAAACGTTACAAAATTTCCAGTACCGGAAAAAGCAGAGGTCAGACAATGTCCTCGAACAATCAACAGCTATCTTCAGCTATCATTGGCTAAAAGATGTTGCTAGGCCGTTGCTATTGGGAAGCTAAGTCCCTTTACAGCCGAGAGGGGTGGCAAGTCATTTTTCCTGCTGTGCACATGCCCTTGTTACAGGTTACGCTAAATTGCCTCCGGGAGGAACATTCCTTTCTTCTCGGAAACCGGTACAAAAAAAACCACAGGCATGATTTTATGCACACATACATTTTAGGACTTACATAATAAAACAGATACACTTAAATGTGCATGGAACCGAATTAATGCTGTATGGAGACTTTGAGATTAGAAAAAAAAATTTTAGAGACAAAACAGTATATTAATGAAAATATTTACAAAGTCGAGTTCCATGTCACATTTAGAAATTCTAAACAGTGGAGGGCCTCTGACTTCACAATAAGTTTTGAAATTACTTATAACCTAAATGTAAGATACCTATAGAATCCAAAAGGGTGATCCGTCAGAGCTTTTGGGTGATACAGAAAGATCGGCTTGCAGTTTAAGCACATTTGATAGATAGACATATTTCGTAACTCAAACGTCCTGGAAAATGTAAAAGTACGAACATTTTCCTTGAAGCTACGTAGACCCATTTATAGGGAGTACTTTATATAAATAGTGGTCGTGGTCGGTTTGACCTATTTTTCAAAGTAGAAAAACTTAAATCTGAAAGCGTCTGATGGGGAGCTAGATATAAACTAGAGATAAGTAGATAGGGGAAATGAACTACGGTTCATTTCATCTCTGTACTTCTCTTCCATATAATTCCTTTTGATTGATTTTAAACTATAATCAATTACTTTGCATTATTCTGCTACTGTTTCACCCGGGATGGGAATCGGATGCATTTTAAACATTGTTACAGCAATATGTTTTGCCACTGTAAAAGCGATATATATATATATATATATATATATATATATATGGATATATATATATCCATTAGCACGAAAATGCATCCGTTCATTTCAGAAGAACGGCTCGGAATAATATCACCTTTCAACATTAAACACAATTATTATATGTAGGGTCAGCAGATTTAGGGGCTTGCGAAGCTAACCCACTCCTGAATTCCATACACGTGTAGGAATGCATGGGAAGTTCTGTGGCTAAGGTTATTAAAGCGATAAATTAATATTATTGGGATTGGATTTTATATATATATATATATATATATATATATATATATATATATCAACGTCAACTCAAACGTCTTCACGAGAACATACGTGCATGATCTTTTTATTAAATCAACGAAGACTCATGTAGAGAGAATACTGATCTGAAAACGTCATTACAATTAATCAAAATATGTCGACAAATATATAATTTACATGAAGTAATCAGGTCATGTTGGAATTATTGTAAAATACCTAGAGAATTGTATAAGTTCCTTCAATAATTAAAACTTAGTTTATATTATGGAAATCGATCGTGATTTTCTGTGTACTGTGCCAAAATTCAGAACATATTTCATAAAAATAATTTTTTCTAACTGAAATGTACGTGCACGGTCTTTTTTGTTTAAACACCGTAGACCCGTTTAGAGCGAATACTTTAGATAAATAATGGTCGTGGTTATTTTAATCCAATTTTCGGAGTAAAAACCCTTAAATCTCTCAGCGTCTGATGTAAAGCTACAAATAAACTCGAGTCTGTTCTCCGGTTCATTTACCATGTTTACTTCTCTTCCGTATCATTACTTTCGAGTGATTTTAAACTATAGCCAATTACGTTGCAATTTTCTGTTGCAGTTTCAAATTTCTGATGTTAGGGCAAAACAAAAAGAAAAAAAATAAGAGGATTCTGAACATTGTTGCAACCATTATTGTTATTTTTTTTCTTAAATTTGATGGTGGAAATAGCATTTGTTTCAGGAGAGTATAATGGAGATGTAATATTTAACATTTCAAATGAAGACATATCTTTATGTCAGATTGATGGATTTGAGGTAATTTCTTTCCAGAAGAATTTTTTCTTTTAGTATATAAGCGTGAAATTTATTTAATCCCTTAATTAAGATAAAAAAAAAAAACGTTTAAAGTCTATTATCATGAATCGTTACACTTATGATACTGAAAATCAAAATTTGACACTAAAACTTAGGATTAGATAGGATAAAATGTAATATAATTTTTTATATTGAAACAGTCAATAAATTAAACACTTCCTCACTCAAGATATAGGATAATTAATACATTTTAGTTTATTAAGGTTACTTTCAATGAAGCTTGCTGTATGAAAAGACGATATTAAGTAAAATCTTTTTTCTTTGAAATGGGTTTCTTTTTGAAATATTGAATACTTTACAGAAAATTGTTCCGACATCCAATCAATATTCTATTTTCTTATTTAAAAATGATTTTATATAATGGATGCTTGAAAAGGTTAGTTTTAAAATTATGAGTCTAAAATTTAATGAAAAATTTAAGAGTATATTACGCAGAGCTTCGGGGTTACGCAAGTGTTTTCACAAGAGTCAAGTTGAAACCCTTACTTTAAGGATATATATTAGAATTTAAAAAATATATTAGGTTGCTTGTAAAAACGGGAAAATTGATATTTGAGAGCCTGTATAAAGATGAAAAACTACTTCTTTACTAATTAATATGTTTTTATTACGGAATATGCACGAAAAAAAAATTCTATGCTCAATTCAGTACTATTGTTGGCTTATAGACCTACTAGAGGTTGTTCTTAGAAAGGAAAAGAAACTGTCTTTGTTTGAGGGGCTCTATAAAGTTATGAAATTGCTTCTTTACAAATAAACATGTTTTTATTACAGAAAGTGTATACCACGAATTATCTTATGCGCACTTCAATATTTTTGAGGTTTCGTAGGAAGAAATTGTTTTATAATAGAACTGTGAAACTCTAGTATTTCTTACCTTATTTGCAACCAGAAAATTCATACATTCAAATGACGGCATTAAAATAGATTACAAATACTATATCGCTATCTCCTTTTATAACATAAAAATGCATGGTGCATATTATCATACGTATGCATTTTAAAAGAGAAATTTCATTATGTAGTACAATGCAGAAACTAGGTGAAAATCACAATTCAAAGGGAGAAGAATAATATGTTTTCTTAGCGTTTTCAAAGTAATCAATCAAGCCAATGCCTCATGATCCAGGTTGTTTATTTATTCTTGTTGCAATAAGAAAATAGTAAAAAGTAAAAAAAAGGAAATTCATCTCAAAATAAACATTTTTGAAAACATGAAAGAGAAAAATGATGAATAAATAAAAGTTCATTATTTTCTGTAAAGATTACATTTAAATATCGATCCATGGATATATGGTATTAGATTCCAAGCTTCACAAAGGAGATTATAAAATTTTGAACATAGTTTTGTTTTGATACCTATATTAAAACAATGTTGATTGTAGGAGCATAACACCAAGATATCTCATATCAAATATTACCAGATATTTAATGTAATGGCAAATATTTCCAGATAATTTACCAGAAGTCTCTATATAATATGGGAAAAGGTAGTGTCAATGCTGTAAAAACGTTAGTTCGTGACGCCAGAAGGAGCCCTTTGTTGACATTACGTAATTAATTTCAACAATTTGGCAAGAGTTGAGATGTTGAATTCACGTGGAAAATAAAAATTAAACCCTTTCTCTAAGTCCAAATACAAATGAAGAAAATGAAACTATAATGAAACTAAAATAGACCATTGGAGGGGATCATTGTCAAGTTAAAGGTTTAAAAGAGTATATTTATAAAATTATTACTTATCATGGTTTAATATTATACGTCTATAAATTTTCGTACATCGTAAAATATGGTAATTAGTATATATATATATATATATATATATATATATATATATATATATATATATATATATATATAGGCTATATACATATATATATAAACTTCTCTATGGTGGCCAGTAAGGGCATTGAAAAAAGTCACCGTTTTGAGGGGTGCTCATTGGGAAAAAGGTTTCCTCCTAACATTGTCTCTATGGAGTCTTTATATGGTTCTGAACAATATATGGCCTCAATTAATGTGAAATTGAGAGCTCAAGAGAAAGCTGAAAATGAAGAATTTCGATGTTTAGAAATATGCAAAAACTTTTATGAAGAAATCTGCTTTTGATTATAAAGCTGCCCTGAAGAGAATTAAATATTTTGTTTTACTTTAATATTTTAGGAATGTAAGAGGAATGTTAAACATTCTAAACCTCACAGTTTATTAATTCTAATATTTAGAAAACATATTTAATATTAAAAACAGTCTCTTTGATCTGTGTACTTTACTTTCAAAATATTTCTTTCCATTTCTGATTAGGTTTTATTTAAATGTATTTATTGATTAATAAGATAATACTTTCTCTGCATAATATTTATTATTTAATTATTGTTATTTTTTATATTTTTTTCACCCGTTCAAAAAGAATTTATGTTATAAATTGGTTTTATTTTTTTAGTTGTAAATAGTTCTTTTAATAAAATAAGTTAAATATTAAGTTTTTTAAACTGAAGTACATATCTAATTTCATTATTTTTCGTTAGAAGGGAGTTTTTGTAAATGACTGTAATGATTCGCCTTCGAATATGTAAAAATGTCATAAAAATATGAAAAGGTTAATTCGATCGAAGGCTGTCAACATTACATTTATTTGATAAATTTGGAAACTATAGCTGAAAGAGGTGCTATAATTAAAGAACGGACCGGTCCTGTGTGATGTAACGTATGGAATAGTCTTAAGGCGGCGGTCAACTTGGTGATTGATCGCCCGACAAGATTAAAGAGAGGATGTCGCCGGGATTTGACATTATACGACAGTGGACATTATATTCGGATTTACGAGCGGCGTGAAGAAAAACCACGGTCGTCGTGGGAGGTTGTTCCAAGCTTGTTTTCCGTGGGGGCGTACGTTAGTTGAGCAGGGGCGGCAATTTAAATGATGGTGGAGTAAAACAAGCGAATGAGATGATGGCAAGTTTCAGCATTGGTTAAAAAGAATTCTTGAAGGGGGAGCCAAGGAAGAAGAATGGGCTTCAAAAAATATAAATTGAGGAGTTTGAAAAAAAACCCAAGAGCTCTCTCTTTCTCGCTATCTCCCCCTCTCTCGAAGATAGCTACTTCTACGATCTCTCGGGGAGAGACTTTTGTCTTGATTTTTGGCGTATCGGGTCGAATCTGCAGTTCCTCGTTGCCTATTTAGATTGGTGTGCCACGACGTTGGGAAGATATTTTAAATTCCCCAAATATAGTTTGTGCAGTGAAATATTGGTGTGTGTGCGCGAACTGATTAAAAGGCAGCAGCAAACTCCCCGGCTATAGAAGCAAGACTTCCCCCAGCCCACAATTAGAAGTAAATCTACAAGTGCACCGAAATACAACGCATCGAGTGAGTCCAAATAATTCATTTTTGTTAAGTTTTGTTTTTGTTTTAGATTTTGGATTTACGAATAGGTGTGGAAATAATTTATATGAGAATTTATTGGTATTAGATGCTTTTGGTTAGTTATTCTGTGCTCCCTTGCCTTGTTGTTTTGAAAAGTAATCTTTTAAAACTGTACTTTTTAGTTGAGAATTTGGTTTATGTATGGATAAGTGTTTTTACGAAAGTGTTTAAGATAAAATGTACAAATGTATAAAATTGTAAATAAATTAAGTATAATTTAAATTTAAATCAACTCTCTGTTTTAATTGTTTTCAATATTTTTTAGTTTACTTGTTCATCATTGCTAATTACGTCCTGAACAATGGGTTATTAACAAATCATTTTAAAACACAATGCACCCAACTACCCCTTTATAAATAATTAATGTACTACCCAACTAATTCAAGCCCGATAAAATAACTTTGGACGAGCAATACGACAATGACGTTGGAACTTTTTTGATTAAAAACTCAGCAATATGCCTAAAGGTAAAGCAAAATTAAGTTCTGAAATTTAGTATGAAGTGATTTCCAAAACAGGTTTGAAATATGATTTATAAAGAATTCGAAGCCATACTTTTAATGATTATATTTTGGATAAGTTGAAAAGAGGTTCTATCAGTCCACATATTTTATTTTTTTTCAGGGCAAGAAAATGTCCTAACGGGATACTTTATTGCTGGTAATTTTAAAAGAATAAATTGTACTTTTCCACGTATAATCATTTCTCACGTCTCACATTTCTTAGCTTAGTATTTCAACCGTGTGATTACGAAGGTTTTAGAAATTTCTTAAAATGGAGGTGATTCTGTGTGTTCCTCTATTTCAATTCCCACCCTACTGCTGGTGTTTCTAATGTGATAGAAATATAGAAATAGTTCACTGTTTCATTTGGGGTTCACTCTTTCAATCAAAAAATTCGGACTGTAAATCGGTAGTTTTCTGATGTTCTGGAATTCAAGGAATCTGTCACATAATCTGACGGTTTAAATTGTTTGGTTGTTTGTTTGTTTGTTTGCTTGCTTGTTTGCTTGCTGGCTTGCTTGCTTACTTACTTACTTACTTACTTACTGACTGACTGACTGACTCACTCACTCACTAACTAACTAACTAACTAACTAACAAACTAACTAAGTAACTAAGTAGCTAACTAACTAACTAACTAACTGACTAACTAACAAACAAACTAACTAACTAACTAACTAACTAACTAACTAAAACACACACACACAGATGTATACATTGATATGCTAGAATACATGGGATAGACGATCCCGTTTCGAATAGGTAGCACTTTCTCATAAATAGTTTTGCCCGCAAGCGGTATAGACACCGAAATAGCACAATAACTGGGATAGGTGAGAAGTATCGGAACATGTAGCAATTCCCACTTTCTCGTGAACGCTTTCTCCTCAGTCATATTAAATAGAGCAACACACATTTGTACTAGCTTAAAAAGCTTTTTCAGAAGTATTCGTTATTTAACCCTTTCAGGGTAACAACCTTCCCCGTTTGCACGGTGCAGATTTTTTTCACGATTTTTTTTAACCTAAAAAATCTTGAAAATTCTTCCAATTAATGGGTGCAATTTTTTTTTACTTATTTAAACTGATAACAGATGGCAGCATTGGTCATTTTTTTTCATTTAAGAGGAATGCATTGAATGCGAGTGAAAAAAAGTAGATTTAGGCTTTTGCACTGTGCAAACCTCGCCCCTCAAAGGGTTAAGGGAATTTCAACGAGGTATAGCCCCAGACGTAGGTACCATTATCTGGAGGGTAATAGTCAGTTGAAATATACAACTATCAAGCCGATGCGTGTTCAGAAATAAATGCAAGCTTAAACTTAAATAGTTTAATCGTCAAAATAAAACTATAACTAAATGCATAAAAGCATAGTACAACTTTCACAAATCGGAAAGGAGAAATTAAATGATTCCTGCAGGAAAAAAAAGTAACGAGCTGAAAACAAACTGCCTTTTTGAACCGGTATTCACCTTCTTATGGCGAAACGACGCATGCGCAGTAATGCCTATTAAGTTGCTTCTTCTTCAGCAAAAATTAGAGTACAGATAAAATTAGCATACAATCGCAAATATGCGAATCAGTGAATATATTCTCCCGAGATCACGGTGACACAGAGTTGTGGAAGTGGGTGCTCGTGCCATGGGTCATAGTAATTCTGAGATACATGAAAAGGTTCAGATTTTCAACTTTGACCATTTCAAGGGTGTATCACGAATAGAAGAATTGTGGGAAAACATCGAACCTACTGCACAAGTGTGACCGTCGAAAGACTCTAAATGACCGCGACCGGCGTCTTCTGTCGATTATCCTATCAAGCAAAAGTAGTGCAACATTGGGTCCAATTACATCGGCGTAAAGACTGTATAACGCTCACTGCATGATGTCCGCTTTAATAGGCAATGTCCAACGAAGTACAAAACAGGCGAATACGTATCCTAATTTTTCTACCACTTCAGAGTACAATCACAAATCATCAAACCGATCCAATCGTTAGTTATACTGCATGAAAAATTACCCTGCCGACCAGTCGCTACGCAATAACCTGAATACGAAGCCGGGGTCCACCTGTTCGCGGTACTTCAATATAAAGTGGCAGACCTCTGTGGCAGCCTAAAGATCTGATAGAACAGTCAGCGTGGCAAGTAATCACGATGAAAGCGAATTTCAGCGAGGTTCCATAGAGGGTGCTTTTGAGGTGGGTCATAGCATTCCAGAGATAGAGGAAACGTTTAGATTTTTAAGATCCACCCTTTCAAGGGTGTACTTTCAATAGGAGAATTCCGATAAATATCGAACCAACGGCAACATTGTAGTCGTCAAAAGGCTCTGGATGATCATGACAGGCGTCATCTCTCGAGGATAATTTCAAGAGGAAGGAGAGCAGCACTCCCGGAAATAACTTTGCAATTCAATATTTGGGTCTCTACTAACACCAGGGGGGTGCTTTACAAGCAATTAATCCTTTTCTTAGCAATTAATCCGTGGAGAAAACACCGACAACACATGATCTTCACTTTACTCTGACCACTGTCCTCACTGCGCAATAGAAGATTTGCGTATATATATATATATATATATATATATATATATATACAGTAACCACCGCTTATAGTGATCCGTGGTTATAAGAATCAACCGTTTATAAATATCAATATCGCAAAAACAAAAGCAAATGTATTATTTCCATGTTAATATTTTCGCTTTAAAGAATCAATCCACCGATTTTAAGAATCAGTTTACACTCTTCGCTTTCCTTTCATTTTTCCAAAAAAGCCACTTAAACCCTTGAAAGGCACGAAGGTCTTTCTTCAATTTTTTTAATGAAAGAGTGATAAGATGGGATGGAATACAGTCGTAAAATGCATCCAATTCTTTGTTAGACATAACATAATTGTTTCCCCTTAACCACTTTAGCACAACACTGTCCTATTAGCTTGACCCTCGGACATCTTTAAACGTCCGGATCTGATTTCACTTTTCTCCGCTGACAAACAAAGACAGGGACTCTTTCATCCCCACCTCCCACATACTGGTTGGGGATTTCTGGACCCTGAAACACATAAATCTTCGGCGAAGTGTCCACTATCACTTAGGAAAACATGATATTAGTAGATTCAGCATGTTATCGAACCGTGAAACGTAAGCTAGAAGGTGAATTTTCGTCTGAGACTATTGGTATTGAAAGAGGTATAAACAGCCTCTTGAAAACTTCTTTAAGTCAAATTATCATAGAAAACTTTTTCTTGCTCCCTTCCTGTAGTTGAAATGTTTAAACTGTTATGCAGGTATGTTGTAACAAATACTGGATATTTTTCTTCTCTTACTATAATTATGTATATCTACTTATAGGTCTAGAAATTAAGTCGCATTTTTAAAATTAAAAAAATAATTTTAATAAAAGATAATTGACGTAAATTAAAGAGTATTTTATGGTAAATTATCTAATATATGTGTATATAGGTGTGTGTGTGTACCTGTTCAAAATCCTAAATTTCGGCTATAAGAATCAACCGCTTATAAGAATCAAAAACAGTAATAACAAACGTGATTCTTATAAGCGGAAATCACTGTATATAGATACAGTGGAATAATGATCGATCGTCCCCCGAATCATCGTTTTCCCGCATGTGTCATTTATTTCACCCAGTCCCAACGTTCACATTCCCTTTGTTGTTTTCCGTATTTAACGTTCAGTTCTGTCGGCTCCTTGAAAAACGATAGATCGAGATTCTACGATATATATATATATATATATATATATATATATATGTATGTATGTCAAGGATTTAGTGGGGAAAGAATGATTACTCTAAATTTAAAGGGGGCTTAGTAATTAATTTATTGTCGTGGCGTAATTCGCCACTATTCTCATATCTTGGTTCGAAATGCAGCGGGAAAAAGAGGGGAATCCCCTGGTTTTTCGTTGGATTTGATTGACATCCGTGATCACGCCTTTGGTTCATCTCCGGTGCCGACGTCACATGCGCGATGGCTTTAGATAGTAAAAAACAATAGCGTTTTAATCAGACGGCGGGAAATTCTTGATTGAGACAGTCACGCATCGCGAGGGGACATTGATGAGTTCTTGAGTAAAATTAACAGAATGAATCAGGTAGCTTAGGATTTTATAAATAAACGATGTTAGATGTATTAATTGTAGTTCTTTGCCACCGGCCTTTTAATTCATTGACTGCTATAACTTTAATAATTATGTAAAATTAGATTAAGAAAGAGTAAGTTTGGATTTAAGACGAGGTAATGGGAAGGGTGTAAGTAGCGAACGTGTCAATAGCCGCGCAGGATTTTTGGGATCGCGAGAGGAAAAATAAATTGAACCCCACAGCCTTTAAAATTTAAGTAAAAATTCAGAATTTTATCTAAGTTCTAATCATGCTCCCTCGTGACTGCATTGACTCGTTGGATGAGAAGAAAATTTTAGTTTCAGTCTGCAAATTTTCGTGCTGATGCGTCGTGCCGAGTTCGAGTTGCTCAGCTATTGCCGTCGCAGAGTTCCAGTCGGGATACCATTCGACCCAGATGATATTCGTCTACGTCAATGTGTGGAAATACAACGCTTTACCTGCTGTTTTCTGCAATGTGTCTTCAGAGCGACCAAACTGTGCTACAGTGTTGATTTTCTTTAGCCAACAAATCATTGCGGACATCGTGTGTTTCATCAAAGGTTTTTTTCCGGTCCCGTGAAACATCGAAATACACTGAAGTGCCACTGAATTAGAGATACCTACCTAGTAACGCGTTGGGCCTCCTCTGGCCTCGATAACGGCTGCCACACGACGAGGTATAGATTCAACAAGATTCTGGAAACGTTCCATGGGAATGGCTTGCCAAATATTGGCTAAAGCTGTCCATAATTCAGTAAGGTTCTTTGGTGCTGTGTGATGGCCTTTCACGCCTTGTTCCAAAACATCCCAAAGATCCTCAATAGGATTTAAGTCTGGTCTTCTAGGTGGCCAATTTATCACAGAGAAGTCAGAAGAATGCTCATCCAACCAGCCAGTAGCCAAACGGAACTTGTGAGAGGTACAGTTGTCTTGCTGGAAAACTCCATTACCGTGCGGATAACAGAACAGCATAAACGGATGGAGGTGATCACCCAGCAACTCTACGTACCGAATTGCAGTGAGGGAGGTTGGTACACGCACCAAAGATCCCAAACTGTGCCACGAAAAAACACCCCTGACCATTATTGAGCCACCATGCCCTTGTACAGTTCCAGCCAGGCATGCAGGTTCCATGGCTTCATGAGCCTGACGCCATATTCTCAGCCTCCCGTCGGCGTTAAGTAGTCGGAATAGAGACTCATCACTCCATGCTACTCGTTTCCAGTCCTCTACACTCCAGTCTGCTTGCTCTCTTGCCCAGGCAAGACGTGCAGCCCGATGGCGTGTATAGAGCAATGGTACTCTCGTAGGTCGACGGCTCCCCAAACCCATACAGTGAAGCGAGCGATGCACAGTCCGTTTACTGACTGTACGACTGGCACCGTCATTAAACTGGGTGGTAATTTGAGTTAATGGTTGGCTTCGCTGGCTACGTACAATACGCCTGAGCCGTCTCTCACCACGTACTGTCAAGGCTAATTGTCCTTTGCAGTTTGCCCGATCGCTATTTTTTTTCCACCATCCATGTGTTCTGGGTATACTCTTGACACTGTCGACCTTGAAAATCCTAGCTGTCTGACGATTTTGGAAATTGAATGGCCCGTGCGTCGCGCTCCTACGATTTGTCCGCGATCTAAGGCTTCTAAATCAGGCAGTTTACCCATACTGGCAATTCCAACAACTAATTCAAAACAACCAGAGTACGCGCTATATATGCAGTTACCACAGCACCCTCACTTGCGCATACATGATGCGCAGCGCTACACAATTTGCATAGGCTTTGCTATCCCTAATTCAGTGGCACTTCAGTGTATGTTCAGTTAAAAGTTTCTTCGGGCTGGGTACAATTCCCAGAGAATCAACTAGATGTGTAACAGTTCCACAAGACCTTGAATCGTGGAGTGTTTTTTTTTTCCACGACGCAACAAGCAACGAAAATAATGTTTTTTTTTATCTCCCGACTCTGCAACTGGCGTGAGTTTATGTTTTTAAAAAATAACGGTGCCTGGTTTGTGAGTTTGCCAAGCAACAGGAGTCCTATCAGATCTGCTGTATAATAAAGGATAATGCCAGGTTTTCTGGTCAGCTAAAATAAAAACGGCTGTTTATCAAACATCATCCGGAGAACAGAAGAAGATTTTGTGTAAATAAAAAATTCAGTGTGCAGGAAAATTAAAATTTTTTTTTCACGGGATATTAAAAAAGGGTAAGCGATACTTATTAAATTTTTAAATGTGAAATGGGTTTTATATGTGAAAAGATTGTGTTTGAAGGGAAAGATATGTGAAAAGATTTGTGATATTTTCATTTTTTTTCTCAGCGGATTTAATGACTGCTGGAAAATTGTTGTTTTTGTGAAGGTTATGCGTTATTTTGATTAGACTGTTGAGATTGAAAGACTTACTTCATGTTTTCAAGAAAAAATAATTGATGTTTTTGACAATTCGAAAAACTTTAAATTTGTTATATTATGAAATGAAATTGTGTATCCATCTTGTTCTTCTGGAGGAGGGGGGGGGAAGCAAAGAAATGTACTAAATTATGAACAATTTAAAATTATTTTTAGATTCTGGTTTCCTGTTGCGACGATGGTCAATTTATTCCTTGTATATATTTTTGAGTTTATTTGAGTGTCATAAAGTATTATTTTAAGTTACATTTTGAAAAATATTATTTGGAGTTTCATAGAGTGTTTTTCAGTTTACAGTTATCTTACAATTTTTAAATGCGTTATTTTGGTTTACAATTTCTTTACAGGTATATTACTTTGATTTATATTGATCTTGCAATTTTTATAAGTGTGCTTATATATTGAATCTTGGCATAATTTGAGTATCCTTTTGATTGCTATACATTTTTTGATAAATATTGTGTTAAATATCTTTATAGTGTATATTTTTGGTAGACCGGCAAACTTACTGAGGAGGGCCTCTGATTGTTAAGTGTATTTTACTATATCGAAATAATAAAAAAATTTAAAAAATGAGGTGTGGAATTTGCAGTAATGTAAGATGTGACAGTTTATGAAATATTTCGGCCTTGAAATTGGTAAGATTTGGATAGCATATTGAAAAATGTGAGTTTTTAACATGTTTTGTCAATAAATTATAAAATGATTAATGTTTTGACCAGGCATGAGCCTGTTTCACATGCCTCCTCAACTAGGATTAGTTTTAAGAAAGTCATTGAGTGATCATGAGAAGTGCGTAATAAGCATTGAGAAAGGAAACTGCTTTGAGTAATCTAGATAATTTTGAAAGTTGATTCCATACATTTAGATTCCAATTAACTGTTTCTCATATATTTTTAAAATTCAAATTGTGTGTTCTTGATTTTATTGATTAGGTTGATAAAATTTTATGATGTGTCTTTTTTTTTTGATAAAAATTATAATAATGTGAAGTTCAAAGATCCATTTCTTAAGTGATTTTATATGTTGGGTACCTAACACCCTCTTGACTCCACAGTGGTTAAAGTTTGTGTGTTGTTTATTAAAATAAAAAAAAGTGTTCAAACTCTCTTTTTAAGCTACTTTGTGTTTATTTATCAATTTGGATCTCATAAAACAAGTGTAATATTATGGTGTAATTTCGAAAAATATGTTTTTCGGGTTTTGTGTACAGATGAAGAGTGATGTATAGCGTCCGATTTACAGAGTTAATATTTTATTTTTGGTTGTAAAGATTTGGACTTCTACATTTGTTAAAAGTACTGAGTGTTTACTATATTAACTTGTGATTGAGGTATTATCGTGTTTTCTTTAATAAGATTTGATGATAATTGTGTTTTTTAGTGATATTTGTAATTTTGGAAATTTATATTGTAATGATTAATAGCTCGTCAATGGCAATTGTGTCTCAAATGGAGACTTGTGTAAAATGTATCAGTACCTTGATTCAATCTGTCTAGGCGTGAATAGATAAAGTTTTCGGTTAGGTTTAATTTAATTTGTGTTGACTGGGGAGACGTCCCTACTCAGCAATCTTTATCGATTGATAGTTATTTGGGATTTTGAAATTTAATCCTAGTGTTTTCTCTTCTGAAGACTTGCCAAATGGAATTAGCTACTCCATTTGTGTGCGTGCCTTCAGGGAGACGGGGGGGAAAGTTGTCAAGGATTTAGTGGGGAAAGAATTATTACTCTAAATTTAAAGGGGGCTTAGTAATTAATTTATTGTCGTGGCGTAATTCGCAATATTCTCATATCTTGGTTCGAAATGCATCGGGAAAAAGAGGGGAATCACCTGGTTTTTCGTTGGATTTGATTGACATCCGTGGTAACGCCTTTGGTTCATCTCCGGTGCCGACGTCACACGCATGCGCGATGGCTTTAGATGGTAAAAACAATAGCGTTTTAATCAGACGACGGTAAATTCTTGATTGAGACAGTCACGCGTCGCGCGAGGAGCTTGATGAGTTCTTGATTAAAATTAACAGATTGAATCAGGTAGCTTAAGATTTTGGAAATAAACGATGTTAGATGTATTAATTGTAGTTCTTTGCCACCGGCCTTTTAATTCATTGACTGCTATAACTTTAATAATTATGTAGAAATAGATTAAGAAAGAGTAAGTTTGATTTAGGACGACATACTGGGAAGGGTGCAAGTAGCGAACGTGTCATATATATATATATATATATATATATATATATATACATATATATATATATATATATGAGGCGGTTAAAAGCAAAGTGGTGTAAGTCAGTCAATCAAGTTGTGCAAGTCCAAAGCGTTTTACTGCAAAGACTACGAAAAAATCCACTATAAATTGAATAAATTATAATTGATAATAATTATTATAATATTACAAATAATAATTATTTGCAATTCCACCATAAATTTAACATGGAGATTACATTTTTGCCCTTAAATAGAAAAAAGGTGAAAATGTGACTTACACCACTTTGCCTTTCAGCGCCTCATATATATATATATATATATATATATATATATAATATAATTGAATATTGGAGTCTTCTAAAACACAATTTCAGAAAATAATAATAATGTGAGCTGAAAATATTGTAGTATATTTGGAACACAGTTAGGTCCATAATTTTTGTACGATTTACTTCGTGAATCCTAAAATAGTTAGAAACTAAATGACTGACGTTGACTGCTGAGCTTTTGAAAAAAATTTAAGCGCATTTGGGTCATTAATCTATGACCCAAATGTGCTTTAATTTATGGATACGCTTTGATTAATGGAGTTTTTAGGTTATTCTATCGCCTTGAATGGAATATTGAATGTTTCACACTCTTACAAAAACACATAAGATATATTGAAAATGCATATTCCTCTTTCGACAAAGAAAATTTTCCTCCATCCTCGAATTAAACAGTATTCGCCATATTCTATAAACGGAGAGTAAAAAATGTTTTTCTATTTGAATTGAATAAAATTTTAAAAGAGAGCTGTTTTTATCATACGTCTATCTAAAATTATTTTTGAACAGCAAGCGTGGAGAGAAATTTTCATAGCATTCGAATGCAATAAAATTTGGATTGTTATAACTTTTACAAAAAAAAAAAATGTATTCACATTTTCCTTTAAAACTTATATGGTGAGCGTAGAAGGAAATTTTCATAGCATTCAAATACAATATATTTCGGATTGTTATAACTTAAAAAAATGGTATTCATATTTTCCTTTAAAACTTAAGTTCATAATTTTGACCTAGGAATATTTCATTCATCTTTATAATCTGAGCTTTCTCTATTTAACTTTTTACTTCTTCCATCTACAGTTGTGTTAATACTGTATTGCGTTAACAGTTTTCAAACTAAACATGTAAACTAATTTCGTTTCGCGAACTCGGCAAAGGATGTTTTGTCTGAGACAAAAGAAACTTTAGAAATAGTGTTTTAAGATGTTTTTTAATGGAAAGAGAGAGAGGGAAAAAAGTTATGAATTTTTTAAAAAAAGATTAAGTTGTTTAAGATACAAATAAATAATAAATGTCACCGTTTAGTTCAGAAATTAAATTATTTTATATAAAGAATATATCTTGTTAAGTTACAGAATGAAGTTCAAAATTTTTAAAATTATTGTATGATAATTTAGAACGAAGATAATTTATGAGTGCATATTATTAATATTGAAACATAAATTGTTATCACTCCTCTTTTGTCTTCTTTAATTGCATCTCGATATTTTATGTGTTCGATATGAAATATATAAAGAGGTTAAAGAAGGGCTTTTAAGTGGAGATTTTAAGATAAACCAACTTATAACAGGTCATGGTTGTATAGAGAAATACCAGCACCGTTTCCATCAAAAAAGTGATCTATGTAGTTGTGGGGAACAGCAAACTGTGGACCATTGTTTATTCAGGTGTCAACAGTTCCAGGAGCTTAGAAAAGACTTACCAGTTGACGTAGAGACATGCTCTAAAAGTAGATTATTCGGGGATTTTTATTGTAGGCTTTTCGTAAAAATAGTAGTTAGTATCCTTATGGATGTCCATATTCCATATTTTCACACTGACTAGGTTATGTCAGTGTTTATTTTGTTCTCAAGTTTCGTTTCATTTTGTACTTTGTAACAAATATTTATATGCAAGTATTGTATTACTGAAGTCTGTGAAAGTAAACTTGAAATTAAAATTGCATTTGAGTGTATAGCGTGTAAACAATGAAAGTCAATAATCAAAGAAATTAATGTTAACAATCAAAGTAATAGTGTTAGTTTGTGTTACACAATATAGAATTGTAAAATTTTTAAGTATTGAGAAATGTGTTAGTAGAAAAAGTAAGTGTGTTAATTGTAAAATGGTGGTGTTAAAATATTGACAGAGCAAGTGTTAATTGAAATGTAATGCAATGTGTTAAATTATTGTGAAATGTAATAACAGAGTAAATTGTTAATTATAAAGTAAGAGTGATTGTAATTTCAAAGCAATGCAATGTTACTGAGAAATGTGATACTCGTGTAGTAAGGTGATAATTATAAAATAAGCTGTTAATGAGTTAATAGTAAAGAAATTTATCAACAGTAAAGAAATGTAGGGTGCTAATTTTTAGTGTAAGTAAAAAGAAAATAATTCTATGTAAAATTATTGTACTCACCAAACATAATGTATATTGTGTATTATATATTATACCTAAAGACAGTGTATATTATGTATTATTATGTATTAGATGTTTTTGTATTGTTATGTTTTGATTTTATGCATTGTTTATTGTATACCGTTTTTGTTTAATGGTGGGGTTTAATTTGGCCCACCTAAATGTAGCTAGTTTTTTTTGTTGTACGGTTTGCTAAGTGAGCACTCCTTGTGTTAAAATTTGTGTTAAAATTTGATGAATAAGAAATTTATAATCGAACTTAAATAGGATATAATAAGGTCAAATTTATAAGTCCAGTTGGAACACGGCAAAATAGAAATTACACTGCTGGCCACTGTAAATGCAACACCCTGAAGGAAACATGCAAATAACATGAAATTTACAACAAGCATTAGTGGAGGTGAGATATGCAAATGATTAGAATTTCAGCGCAGACGCACATAACACTTCAAAGCGCTATTTAAGGCTTGGAGATTTCGACGATTTGAAGTTCGGCAGTTGTGTTTTTCTTGTGGGTTTTTTCAAAAAAACTATCAATTATGCCTCGTCGAAAACAGCGATCATCTTTTGATCAAGTATCCGAGTTCGACAAAGGAAGGATAGTGGCCTACCGAGATTGTGGATTATCTTTCAGGGAAATCGGTAGTCGTGTTGGACGAAACCAAACAACTGTAATGCGGATATGTGATCGTTGGATGCAGGAGGGTACGACGGACCGGCGTGTTCGATCGCATTTTCCTCAGCGCACCACTTCACGTGATGACAGGCAAATTGTGCTCATGGCAGTGACGGATCGCTCAGTCACATCACGAACCATAGCACAGTACATGCAGTCTGAAACGCATCATCCAGTGTCTGCGCGTACCATTCGACGCCGTTTACAGCAGAGTGGTCTGTCCCCAAGACGTCCATTGCTTTGTCTACCCTTGACGCAGAACCACAGACGTCTCCGCCGCCAATGGTGCGATGACAGAAGGATGTGGACGGAAGAATGGAATGAAATTTTCTTTACTGACGAGTCACGCTTCTGTCTGCAACACCACGATGGTCGCATTCGAGTCTGGAGACACCGTGAAGAGAGGATGCTGAACAGCCGCGTTATGCACCGCCACACTGGTCCTGCACTGGGTATTATGGTATGGGGAGGTATTGGATATCACTCTCGCACACCTGTAGTACGCATTGCCGGTACTTTAAACAGCCAGCGCTACATCTCCGAGGTGTTGGAGCCAGTTGTCCTTCCTTACCTTCAGTGCTTGCCCACAGCCATATTTTAACAGGATAATGCGCGACCACACGTGGCACGCATTGTCCAACGGTTCTTCGTCAATCGCCAGATTGAATTGCTTCCCTGGCCGCCTCGCTCTTCGGATCTTTCGGCGATAGAAAACATGTGGTCCATGGTTGCTCTGCGATTGACCCAGATTCCATCCCCAGCTGCCACAGCAGATCAACTTTGGCAACGCGTGGAAGCTACTTGGTCTGCTGTACCCCAAGAACTCATCCAAAGTCTCTTTGAATCAAGCCTGAGGCGTGTGGCAGCGGTGATCTCCAGCAATGGCGGCTACTCTGGCTACTGATTTTGGCAGGAACCACACTTCACAGAAGTCTATAAATTTAATCATTTGATACTTGGTCAACATGTTATCTACAAAATAAATTTTGTTGTGATATCTCTTGTTTTTCTTGGTGTTGCAATTTGGGTGGCCAGCAGTGTAGTTTTGAAGCTGTCGATAGAATTGATGGTTTAAGAAACTTAAGAATTTTTTTTATGTTATAGCACCTAATTAATAAATTAATTAAAAAATTAAGGAATTAAAATTGTTGCCACTGAAATAGTTTTAAAAAACAAAAAAAAAGAATTTATTATTCAGAATTAAAATTTTTACGCTACAGGTCGTCGCTTTTTGCGCGGAGGTTGTTTTTATATAAACACCGTTTAAGCTCACGCTGTGGTCGGCAGAACACCTCGAATTTTATGTGTTTTAGTTACTATGTTTTAAGCTTACTCAGAATGCTGAATTACCCAAAATTTTATTTTAACTTTTCATATCATTCATGTTATTTCAAAAGTTAAACTTTACAAAGATACATTAAAAAAACAGCTTGCAGTGGTGTATAATGGTTTAAACAGGGTATTGGGCCACTGATTTTTATTAATTTTAATGGGTATTTAGATTTTAACAGTATGTATTTGTCTGTATGGGAAATTGCGTACTGGTTTATTTGGGCATGTCCTGGTATTTATATTAACGTTTGTGTTTTCTTACCTGCGGCTCTGTTCCTCTTTTTGGTTTAGGGATCATTTTTAGCAGATGTTAAAATTTTTAAAAAAATCAAGCAAAACTTCAAATTCAACAGGTTCAAAAATACGAGGGTCACACTCAAATTTTTGTGATACGGCTAAATGATACAAATTAAACTTACCAACTCTTAAGTGTGTTCAAAGTAGTTTAAGATAAATGCACTTTTGAATGCGATTAAAAACATCTATTTCTTGGAATAGATGAAAAATAAGCTTTTATAGCCTTATCAATCTCATCTTTGGAAAGAAAACAACGCCCACGTTACTATTTTGTAGTCACCTACACAAGTTTAAAACACAAAAGTCGTTCAAATATTAGTTTTCGTATATATTTAAGTAGAAAGAAAACTTCAATTCAATGTGAAAAGAATTTTTTTTACAAATTATTTTATAAGAATTTATGGCTATGAGTGAATAAATCTGGAAGGGAAAATAGTAATTTCTTTTTATGTGACAAAAACATAATATATCAAAGGTAAAGAATTTGGGAATTGCACTTATTTAAAATTTTTTAAAATAATTATTTGATCTTCTAGAAAAGAAATGTTCAGCAGTTCTAAATATCTAAAAAGTTTTAAATATTTTCTTTTACTAGAAAAACAAAAATTCCTACTATGTATGAAACAATAAATTTATGAAACTTCAAATTCTATAAATTACTACTTATTATTATTCTTAATACTCAGCAGATACATAAAAAACTGTCATTGAGTAAAATCCTATTGATTAACTTACAAAAGAGACTGCTTTACGTTAATCCTTTCTTTAGCAGTTTTATAGATTTCCGCTTCTTTGACACATCAAGTTAAGGATATGAAGCCAATAGTTTATCTGTTCACCATCTGCGTTCAATAGTTCTGTCATTAATTTCATCCGCATTCTGTGTGACAAGACTGTTTTCACAAAATAGGCGCATTTTGCATGCGCAGAAACTGCCTATTTTTGCGTAGAAAAAAAGGAAAATAACTTGAAAGTCAGCAAACCTGCACTATTTGCAGTTTCAGGCACATGTCAGCAAAGATAATCAGGTATAGTGTAAATTGAATTAATTAATGGATTAAAACATTTAAGATGTAAAACTATACAATATCTTTTCTGTTTAAAATATAGTCTTAGATTTCTTAAAGTTTTTTTATAGGTCTTCCTACGTAACCAACCAGTTAAAGATAATTTATACAATTTGAACGTTACAGGCCTCAGAATCCTAACTGAATAAATACTATATAATATCACAATTGTATAAAAGGTATATGCTGTTTGAATTATCGTGGTAGAAAAAAAACACTATATAGGGAGAGTGTTTTGCCACAGCATAGGGTATACGGATGGATTGAAAAAGTCAAAAACTGTCGAACAACCGTTAATTGGTTTGGTTTGGAGCGCTACGGGCATTTAATGCTACATGAGGGCTAACTAGACCAGGACCTACAGTTTAAATCCGATTACGAACAACTACATACATCCATGCCACGAGTGGGACTCGAACCCACAGACTCTAGTACCGAACGCCAGTGCCCTAGCCATTCTCCCATCGTCCAGTTCGGACAACCGTGAAAGACGAGCACGCCGATTCCCATCCGCGTTGTCGTTTGTGCTCTTCAGTAAACTACAGTAAACTATTTCCGAACTGTCTTGTATAAACTTCATGAAATACTAGCCTGTTACAGTTAATGTCATACGCAGAACCAAGACTCCTTCACCACGTGATTAGTCACTTCATCAATAATCCCGCGTCGGTTTGTCAGAATGACCGTACAGACTTGTTCTACATTGTCATCATTAGCGCATGTCGATCGGTGTCCTCCTTTCACGGTTGCCCGACTGATTTTCAGCATCTCAGTCCATTCGTACACACTTCGTCGTGGCAAAACACTGCATCCACGTGGCTCCTGATACAGACGGCATCAGGCAAATAATGATGAATCCCACATCATTGTTAATCTTTTACGCAAACGAAGAGTGTCAAAGCCATGTTGACTGTGCAACAGCAGCAAAAAGAAATCACTGATGAACGCCCAACTTTCCAGGTACCTTGGCAGGTACTCTGTACCCGTGCCCGCAGAAAGCAGTACAACTCACCGACAGATGACTACAGTGAAAAGTGCAGATAATCTTTGACTTAGCTACCTGTCTGAAGTGACTTGTAAGGTATGTTTCTTAAAATTATTACAGGTTTCCTTTCATGTATATTCGTCATAATAACTTCGAAATTTTCATATTAAATAAAATTCCGAAGTTTATTTCTTATTAAATAAAATTCTACAGTTTATTTAAAGCTATATTTTCCGGAGACAAATATCTACATTTGATGGAATAAAAATTGAAAAATATTCTGGAGACAAGGCCTTTTTATACTTTTCCAATGTACAGAAGTGATTAAAAAGATAGGAGAATAGAGCTATTGGTTCGGCAGATATATCAAAAATGAAAGTGTACTTTAATGGTTGAATTTTGATTTCTTCAAACAGGTTTTCAAACTGCTCAGTTATTTTAACTTTTAACCAAGGACTTCTATTAAAAAAATGTGAAAAAAAGGAATACAATTTGGTTTGGAAGACATATCATGAAGGAAAGCGTTCTCTAATTCCTGAATATAAATTTTTTATATGCCATTTATATGGGAACATTTCTCGAAAAAAGTAATAGGTTATTGTTTCGGCGCATATATCAGAATCATACATTAAGGGGACAGTGGATTTTCAAAATTGTGAAATTTGTCCAAAAATTCGATTTTTTTATTTTATTGAATTGTGAAACTACGGACGAGTAGGAATGTGTTGCAAAAAGAATTTTTAATTCCTTTGATTACTTTCCTAGGTATAGGCATTTGTATTTAATTTAGATATTATGTGGTTACTAACAGCAATAACTTTAAATATGTTTTTCTCAAAATAAAAATTTTCATCTCATACGAATATTAAAACTGCTCCAGGCACATTTCTAATTATCGTATTGATTTGAAATTTAAGTTTTGTATACTTAACTGTATATCAAATAAATCTTATTGAAAATAATTATGCTTCGTAGCTCAGAATTTCTAAATTTTGTACTTGAAAAGATGATTTAGAGGTATTTTGCGTAATAAAAATTGAATTTTCACTGTTATTATTTTTTTCCCTTTCTATTTTTAATGAAGGCTTAAAATAAGCAATAAGTTTCCCTGTTATTTCTGTGAGGTATCCTGTAAATAAAAATTACCATATTATATGCAAAAGAAATGCGCATGGAACATTTTTAGTTAGGCCAATTTTTGATAAAATTCATAATTCATAATTCATAAATTGTTAATATTTCATCATTAAATTTTAACCACTTTTGCATATTTTTGCACGAATATTTTTAAAGCATAATTTTTTGGTATAAAGAACCTACATATAAAAACATTTTATTAAAAAAACAATTCAAATCGGTTAGTTTATTTCTTTCGTGGACCCGTTTCATTTCATCGATGCAAAATAAGACCTAATTATTCATTAATAGGCCCTAATTATTAATTCATTCAAGGCTTCATTTGAATAATATTTATTGAAAGACACACTCGGGATTTGCGGGGATACAGTCATGACCAAATTAAACAAACATTTGTGTTCCTAAAAATTGTGGCTATTTTTTTCGTGATTCAAAGAATCTAAAAATGCCAAAAAATGATTTTTATATATTGATGCACATGAAATTTATTATATTTCTCTGAAATGAGAGTTATATTTCACTCCCAAGAAATAACGTGAAAAGTAATTTTCCCTCGTTTTTCGCCATTTCTCAATGCTAGTAATGCATTATCCATAAAATATCTAATTGAGGTTGAAATTATTATGTGTAATGTAACAAACTATACATTTAATCCAAAAGAGACGCATTAGATTTTTTTTTATAAATAGTTAAAGAAATTTCAAACTAAAACGATAATAGATCTATACCTCTTGTATTGAAGAGGATACAAACATACGTTAAGTAATCACTAAATCAATAATCAGCTGATATCTGGTCCATTGACCATCTGCGTCTTTCCCAACGATCATTAATTTTCTTGAAACAGAAAACGACAGGCAGTCCGCCTACTTAAATGACGAAGTCCTACACTGATGCTTTCAGTTTTCGAGAATTCAACATACTTTTTTTTCTTTCTTTTTTTCGGTTGCTTATTCCAAGTCAATATCTCAATGCTGTGTGCAAAATTTTAAAAATATTACATTTTTATCTCATAACAGATTAATTGCAGATTTTATATTTTAATCGATTTTTCCACTTTGCAGCTAAATAGTTTGTAATTTAGCTGCAAAGGTTATAAAAAAAGGTCTGTAACTATTTTCAGATAGCACATCTCTGTAATAACACTTTTATTATGTATATATATATATATATATATATATATATATATATGTGAGGCTTAAATATGGGGGGCGATCACGCGACCTTAAAATGGGATTTTCGTTATTAAAATATAGGATTTAACAATTAAAAAGTCTGGGAGTTCAAATAAGCGGCGCATGTATTGCAGTGAAAATGGAATTAATGGGTCGGCTTGATTCAATCTCCGAAGAACCACAGATTCTAGAGGGAAATTCCCCTTTTCATTATATAATCTTGGCGCATCTGTGGTTTGAGTGTCGAAGAGAAAGGAAATGCTGAGTTTAGCAATAAGATCCGACATGACATCACGCATAAGTAATGAGCGTCACTAAGCGTTCGTTAAAAAGCTATGAACAAAGGATTTATCGCCAGAGCCATGGATAACTAGGGAATGGAAAGGATGTGTGCAGAAGGCGCACAGATTTTAATGGGGATTGGGACGCCATATTTTTTTAGTTATGGAGCTGAGAGTCGTTAAGTGATTTAATAAATATGTTAGTAAATGATAATGGAGTTGTCGTCACTGTACTTGAGTTTGGATTCTACATTGTCTCGCCATCGGACCACGGACTGCAAAATGATTAACAGGATATTTGGAATGATTTGTTAAATAGATCGGGCGTGAAGCTCCAATGTCCGACAAAAGTCGACAGCGATTCTGCAACCTTTTCGCTGTGGGAACCCAGCCTTTAAAATTCAAGGAATCAAAAATTTCATCGTATTATGAAACAATCTTCGTCTTGTGATCATCATATTTCTGTGCTTCAAAAATTATGGCAGTGATGTCATCTGTTTTTAAAATTATGAAATTAGGAAAATTTTTCGTCGTGTCGGCTTCTCATCGTTAAAAGTGTTCTACATTTTGTGCTACAAAACCATAGTTAAAAATTAGTCATCGTTTTTCAAAATTAATTGAATAAGGTTGTCCTCAAGCGGCAACATGGCTGTTATGAGATGTGTCAGCGGTGTTGTGCCATCTTTTGTCATCGAAAATGTTTTGTGTGTGAAACTTCAGCGTATTTTTTTTTCTTTCTTCACAAAATTTTCCCAGCGTCAGGATGTGTGCGAAACAAGATTTCCGTGGCTCTCCGGGACTGTCTGCCGTTTTCAGGATCAATTTTAAGAAGAAAATTGTTGTGAATTCTAAACAAATAAATAGGTAAAATATTAAATTAAGTTAAATTGGGATAAAATTAAGGTAAGCGTTTTGATTTAAATTTACAAAATAAGCATGCCAAATGGTTTTGAAGTGTAATGTTGCATGAATTAATAATAATGTTAATAACTATGTCGCGATAAATTAAAAACAAATGGTTCTAAAAAAATGTTATTAAAAATGAGAAATATGAAAAATTACTAAATTGGTTAAATTAGCAATTGTACAAGTTGAAGATGTGAATTACTTTTGACTTTAAGGTATTGAAATTTTAAAATTGAAATTGTATTGATGAAAATTGAAATAAGTAACTATTATATGTAAAATGTGAAAATTTTGTGTAAATTTTGGAAATTGTGGTTAAAATACAAAAGTTAAAATTCAGTAAAAAATGTTCTGACAATTTTGAAACTATTGGTAATAAAAAATGAAAATTTTAATATTGTTAAAATTAAGTACATGTTGAAAATTTTTTTCTGGGGATGATCATTCCCGTCAATCCTGTTTTGTTCGGGGAGGGGGGGAAATTAAGATAAAATGTTGATACGAGTTACAAGTAAAAAATTGAAATTATAAAATTATGAATGTTAATGAGTAAATAAAATAATAACATTGGAACTGATGAAGTAATATTGTGAAAGTAAACTAGAAGATGATTTGTATTGAATTTATTGGATGTTAATAATTATGTATTTTTGAATTGAAATTTAATAACTTATGAAAGAACTTTGGCTAAACCTAAATTATTTTGAAAATTTTGTTACCATCTTTGCAATGTTTTGTTACATTAATGTGTTGAGCTGTATCTACATTTTCCCGAATATGACAAAATTGCCTATCCCAGAGATCCATATCTTAATTGATTTTATATGTTGGGTGCCTAACACCCTCTTGACTCCACTTATGTGGTTAAACGTTGTGTGCTGTCTTAAATTAACGATATATTTAACAAAAAAAAAAAAAAGTCTCGGGGAGGGGGGAAAGCTAGATGGCAGAATATTAGTAACAAATATTGGTAAAATTTTGAAAATTGTAATTTCATTTTGTTTTGGAAATTTATGAGTTTTGGTATAATTATTGGAAAATTTTAGAACATAATAGGGTTAAATTGTTCATTTTGGTTTTGTTGCTGTTGGCAGTCTCGTCATTTTGTAAATATTTTTAAGGTTTATTGATTAAAAGTGCTTATTTTTTAGTATATTGCATATCGGTGCTCAAGTGTATATAATTGATAAATTTTGGATATAATTTTATAAGTGTTTTTTAGTGTATTGATATAAATTTATTTGATATATGATATTTGTGAGGTAGGGAATTGAGTCGTATTGATCAAGATGTAAGGTCTGAAGTTTTCATTTTTGAAATTGGTAGAATTGTGAGTTTTGATCAAAATGTGAGAGTATTAACATGTTTTATCAAATTGTGTCTAGAAGCAGAACTAAGCATGAGTTCAACCATGTTTACTTCAAACTTGAGTAGGTTTTAAAATTGGTTTTTGAATGAAATGAAAAGTTTATGGTATTAAAATGTATAGGAAAGTGTTGTATTGAAAGTTAATTTCATACCTCAATGATTTAATTGCCTTTTCCATATTCATAAATATTGTGTATTTTGAGTATAATCATTTAAAGTTGACCTTTTAAAATTGTTATTGTGCTTTTGGTTAATCATTTGATATTCATTTCTTGTGTGTTTTTGGTCGCCACTTCATTTACTAGTTTTTGGAGGTCTCCCTGTAATTTTCAGATAAGCATGAGTGTAGAGACATGCTTCATTATTTTGTAAAACTCAGAGGTATAATATTTTGTACATCATGGTGAAAACGAAAATGTTTTTGAAATATTAGAGAATTTGAAATATGTATTAGGGTTATGTTTTTCACAAGTGATTTGTTGTGTCAAATTTTAAGTTTCGGAGGAATCAGGTATCCCCGATGATACGCTGAAAGCTCTTAATAAAATTCCCACTGCTGTTGTGGAGTATGACCACCATAACAGACATCTGAGGAAGGGTTTTAAATGCTAATAATGGAGTAGGAAATAAAGTTATTTTTTTTAAGTTTGGTGACACCCCAATTTTTGCAAGAACTGTATGTGTTTCAAGAACTCTGAACTTTGTCAATTTTAAAGTCAGGACTCATTTTGTAGGTAGTGGACTCAAGGTGCACAAAGCGTTTTTCTTGAGCTAAAAAGAATAGTGCGGGTGTTCACAGAAATTTTAATTACCATTTTCTTACAAGTTCAAGTTATATTTTGTGTTTATTAAATTTCATTTTAGTGTTCTATTAATAATGTTGATGTAATATTCTTTTACAATTAATTTTGATATTTACTGCTGTCTATTGTTGTCATAATATTTTAAGTGATTCAATGTAAATTCCGTCTCGAATGGGCACATTTTTGTAAAATGTAATCTTCTCAGCTCCATGGGGTTAGGTGCACGATTTAGTATAGTAAATAAGAATTTTAATTTTAGTTTTTTTTAAAAAATTAGATGTCAAATATTTAGGAAAATTTAGTTAATATCAATGTGGTTGAATCAAGTCGTAATTAGGAATAATTTTGTGGGGTTTCTTCTGAGTTTGCTGTGCGGGGAGGCACAGCAAACTCAGAAGAACTCAGAAGAACTCAGTGCGGGGCAAAATTGCCCGCCCTGAGCAGCAATTTTCAGTTGATGAGTCATTAAGTTTTTTTTAGTTGTTTTTCTCTTCTGGAGACGTGTTGCAGAGAACTGGCCATTCTTTGTGGGCACGCCTTCAGGAGAACGATCGCCCTATTCTAATCGTAAATGTAATTTAATTTTAGTTTGTTTAAATGGGTTAACAAGATGATGATGAGTTTCAGTAGCTAGGGTTATTAGTTAATTTTTGTAGTGTGGGAGACGTCCCAACTCAGCATATTTTCCAGTGGGTTAGAAAAAATCTTTGAAATTGAATTTTGTGTTTTCTCTTCTGAGGACGTGCTGCAGAGAATTAGCTACTCCTTGTGTGCACGCCTTCAGGGGGAAGAGGGGGGAAATTGTGAGGCTTAAATATGGGGAGCGATCACGCGACCTTAAAATGGGATTTTCGTTATTAAAATATAGGATTTAACAATTAAAAAGTCTGGGAGTTCAAATAAGTGGCGCATGTATTGCAGTGAAAATGGAATTAATGGGTCGGCTTGATTCAATCTCCGAAGAACCACAGATTCTAGAGGGAAATTCCCCTTTTCATTATATAATCTTGGCGCATCTGTGGTTTGAGTGTCGAAGAGAAAGGAAATGCTGAGTTTAGCAATAAGATCCGACATGACATCACGCATAAGTAATGAGCGTCACTAAGCGTTCGTTAAAAAGCTATGAACAAAGGATTTATCGCCAGAGCCATGGATAACTAGGGAATGGAAAGGATGTGTGCAGAAGGCGCACAGATTTTAATGGGGATTGGGACGCCATATTTTTTAGTTATGGAGCTGAGAGTCGTTAAGTGATTTAATAAATATGTTAGTAAATGATAATGGAGTTGTCGTCACTGTACTTGAGTTTGGATTCTACATTGTCTCGCCATCGGACCACGGACTGCAAAATGATTAACAGGATATTTGGAATGATTTGTTAAATAGATCGGGCGTGAAGCTCCAATGTCCGACATATATATATATATATATTTTTGAAAGATTGGAGGCATTTCATATTAAAGCTTTATTTGAAAATCCTTCTTCTTCCTTGAAGGATTTTCCTTTAGATCGTTGAATTACAATCAATAATTGCTCGAAAGACTTTTTAAACAGCTACAATAAGAAGAAAATAACAATATACGGTATGAAAATAATCACAAGAAAAATTTCCAAATTTGCACCTCATTTTTTAATGGCATAGCATCATTTCGGGATAATGGATAATATAGTGTTACACTTTAAATAATATTTATTTTTCTGTTAAAGGAAAAAATGTTTCTTTAGTTTAATGCATTAATTTTAGTTATTATAAAATATTTTTCGATAGCATTACTCCGTAATGGAATTTTTATTTCGTTGTTTATGGGAAGAAAATACTCGAATTCATGTATCTAAATTTAAATAATATCAAATGTTTATTGCAGAATAATTAATGGTCAATTTCATATGTTCTTAAATTTTTTAATTAGGCAAAAACGCTTATTTTAACGAATTAAATCAATAGCTTCTAAAAATGATATGATATTGAACTCTTTGTGATGATGTAATTTGCATTTGACTGATTATTGAATATTGTTATATAGGAATATTGTTATATTGGAATCTCGTTTAAACTTTTTATTTTCGCAATAGATTAATTTCTTAGTTTAAACGATCTTTATTTTTTTGTATAGAGAAAACACGCTTTCTCATTGAAATGATTTAAAATACTCGTTCTGACACATTTTTGAGATAGCTCTACTTAGTAATGACACTTTATACTTGGTTGTTTATTTCAAAAGGTCCCAGTTATGTGTGGAAATCAAAATGGTGTTAAATTTTATTCGGTTCATGGAAAAATGCTTGATTCCACATCTTTAAATTTTTTTCCTGTAGCAAAAATACTTTCTCGCATTAGTCAATCATAAAACAGTGGTTCTAAAATATTTTTCTGATAGCATTCCGTGGTAGTGCCGTTTATTATTCGGCACTACCACGTCTCTTTCCAGTCAGTTCTTCTTCATCCAGTTCTCAGTTATATATATATATATATATATATAAATATATAAATAAATAAATTAATATATTTTATATATATATATATATATATATATATATATATATATATATATATAATGATAACAATAGGTGTAGTCGTAAGTAGGCAAATAACTTGGCCGTTGAATCATCAGTTTTGTAGTCAGGCTGTTTTCACACACAAGTGGCTGGCAAATGGAGAGAGTAACTGAGTTCAACGCCATGGAAGGAGATATCAGGTCACAAAATAGCGTTTTATTTACCGAAATGATGCTGGACATCTTCTAGTAGGATTATAACAAGTTTAATACACCGATGCCGGGCAAAAAGGCCCCGGCAGCGCAGAGCACTGCGAGATATGGATGGAGGCTCAACTTACGTCATGTTAGTTTCATGGTTCAAACACAAAGAGCACTGAATCGCGCAATTTCTCTCCCGAGTACGGGTCTATCAAACTTCTAATTTGTCAGAAACGGACACGTGATTAAGTCGCGTCATATGCGGTGATAACTCGCGATGCCCGTTATATAATGCTTATATAATGGTCCGGGCGTGCAACAGCTTTAGCGGAAAAATATATTTATATTGGTTGAATTTAGGTCACAATCCAAGGTTAAGGGGACGGTATTTTGTTCCAATAAGACAAACGAATTTGGAAAAAGAATGTTAGGAGTATTTAAAAGGATTAAAATTTGTTTCAATTTCCCCTCCCCCCTTCAGGGTAAAGACTTGCATGAGGGGCCGACTTCCTCAGCAAGGCTCTCCATCAGGGGAGAACCACGTATAATAAAAAGATTAAATTTGGGAATGTAAAGGTAATTGTCTGTGATATCGTGGGAAAGGTATCAGTTTCTTTTTGTAGTAATAGTTCTTATGACACTTTCTGTAGAAATAAGTTGTTGGAGGTTGCTTCTAGTCAATTTAAAATTTGTAAAGTCTCAGTGAAGAACATGGACCAGTCTATTCTGAAGAAATGATGTTGAAGCGGAAGTCGTCTATATAGTAGAATAATGGAGGCGATGAACGGTACCTGTCTCTATGGAGAGGCCCACGGAAGGAGTAGACCGACAGCTCGGAAGGCTGGAAAATGGTGTTCAGCGCAACGTATTCAGGAGTGGGACAGAAGAAATGCTAACCCGGCATGACCCGCGCGACAAAAACGAACGTAAATACTCGCGCCGGGTATCTCATACCCAAGGGTGTTTCATTGTGTTTTCTACCGTAAAATCCATACACGAAATGTAAAAAAAGATAAAAAATAGAAAAATACAATTGTAAACATATATTTAAAAATGCTACTTACATTTAGTTTGCACATTTTCTGCAAATACATGCCATGTGTTCCATACATGTATGTTTATCACACCTTTCACAAATAAATTTAGTTTTTCTGTCCTTCTTATTAGGGCATCCAGTGCATCTTTTATATATTCCTTTGGCCCTCTTTGCAGGTGGTGCGATGTCTCCACTGGATCCTAATTTTTCTTTTAAATTTCGTGGAAGCATTGTTTGCTGACTCCTACTTTTCTTGTATTCTTCTATAAGTTGAAACCCCAAATATTTCAAAAATGAGAGTCTGGTTAAATGTTGAGTAGGTGGTTTCTTTTTAGACAGTAAAATAATTCGTGCATTTATCGCAGCAACGTTCAACAATGCAAAAAATATTGTCATGGGCCAACGATTACATTTTCTAGCCGTTGAATATGTTGCAGCCATTTCATCAACAACGTCCACTGCTCCTTTAGTTAGATTATAGAAAGTTATTATTTCGGGTTTTTTTGATTCTCCTGTACATGAATCTATTGCGTCATCATTGTGCATTGTTGAAAGTAGAAGAACATTCCTATTTTTCTTGGGTGTATATGAAACAATTGTTGTTTCTTTTTGGAAACCAAACAATGAGGAGTACAGTTCTCGGTTCTTTGAATTTAAAAATATCGGAGGAATTTCTTTTTTATTTTTTCTCATGGTTCCAACAATAGTTATTTTCTTCTTCAAAAGTTCCTGTGAAAGGGGATAAGATGTATACCAGTTGTCTACAGTCAAATTGCGCCCTGAATTATAGAGAGGTTCCATCAACCTCTTCACAACACTACTTGGACTGTTATCTAACTGAAAATGTCCGTTTGGCTGTTTACCAGCGTATACTTCCATCTTCCAAGTGTAAAATATCCTTGAATCGACGAGTGCAAAAATTTTTATACCATATTTTGATGGTTTTTTCGGCATATATTGCCGAAATGGACATCGCCCTCTAAAGGATTCCAGCTTCTCATCTATAGTTACGTATTCCCCGATATTATACGATTTTTGACAGTTTTCCACAAATGTTTCGAAGAATTCTCGTATCGGAGCCAACTTATCTAAATCTTTCCTGCTCTGACGAGTTCTAATATCATCAAAACGTAGGCATCGCATCAGAAACTTAAAACGGTTTGCGGACATAGTTGTGCGGAATATTTCTATTCCTGTGCCGTCTATTGCCCATAGATCTTTTACATTTACATGTGACGATTTATGTACACCACAAATATATAGCAGTCCAATAAATGCTTTAATTTCAGTTTCATTAGTATCTTTTGCATCCCTCTCTCGGGAAAAACTTTCTTTTATCGATTTGATAAAAATATTTGTGCATGTTACTAAACATTGAATTAGTTCAGGAGAGATAAGTAAATTCCAAGCTTCTAAAGGAGTAGTGACATCTTTTGAAATGCATGTATTTCCAGGGAGTTTCGTAATAATGTTTTTTGCAGAAACTCGAACATTAGGACGGAATTTCTCTTTATTCCAAACTGTTTTATTGTCTCTTCCTATAAAACAATTATTTTCATGAGAATCCACATCTTCTAAATCTGAGTCGATTTCAGTTGATGAATCATGATTACTGTTATATTCCTCATCATCTGGTTCCTCATCATCTTCGCTAAAACTTTCTTCATCGGAAGATATAGTATCCAATAAATTTCTCAAATGTCGCATTTCTTCATCATAACTGCGATAACGTGCCATATCGGAAGAACGAATTTAAAGTGTGATCGTGTACTAGGAACTATAGCAGCAATACTCGCGCAGGGTATGACACACCCGACAAGGCGATATCCAAAGATCTATTTTTAGAAATCGCCCACAAGTTGTTCCCCATTAAGGTCATGACCTTAGAGTCAGCTACACCAGGATTCATCCATTTTCCAAAAAAGGTTAGGAAGGAACAATAAAAAAGCGGCGTGGTGGGTATGTCATACCCTGCGCGGGTACTGCCGGGCTAATCGTCTTTCAGTAAAAAATCTAAAGTGTTGGAAGATGATCCCTCTGTACATCGGTTGAAATATATCACTCACTTACGGCCAAATCGATACATGAAGATAGTGGAATGCGTTTATGACAATAACCCTAGGATCCTCACCATCATCATCTTAAAATAAGCTGAAAGCAGCTGGAAAGTAAAATAATCTGCCAAGGTCTCTTTTTTTTAATAAAAAGTAATTTATTGGGCATCAGTAAACATGGAGCCTGTCTTGAATAATATGAAAAATATTTACAGAGCTGCAGCGAAATACAAAAATGACCGCATTGGTCTAAAGACTGAAGATGATCAATAACATTCAACATATAAAAAAATAGCCCCCCCGATGCAGAATAGGCAGAGCCAAAACTGATGGGGTGCTTAAACTTCCAAAATATATAAGAGACAACTCTCTCACTAAAAAAAAAAGCTCTCTGGTATTTCTTCTCATCACTGGACAGGCCTGCAAAAGACGGACAACGAGGGTTACAATAGCGAGAAAAGCGCCAATTAAGAAAAAACTACAGACCACGTGCACGGCTTATGCTATATTACCGTAGCACCACCGCGAGCTCTTAATGGCCAACAAAAGAAAACCCCGGCCCTGCCGAAACATCGCCAAGAGGAGGGTACGAAGCGCGCCGCCGAAATGGAGGACCGTGAATGGCTTAGCCCTGATACAACGAAATTCGCACCTCTGCATGATTGGTCGAACGAGGGGAGAAAGAACATCTTCGGAGAGTGTCTTCACGCCAAGCTAGCGCCAATTTCACCCGTGGGAAAACTTCCTCTCGTACAAAGGAATAGAAGGGAACACACACATATGTTTCTAACTTAAAACTGATTTTATGGGCCAATTTAGTGAGCAAACTTACACGGCATGCGTGTACAAAAGCTAGTTGGATGTTCACATGACACACCCTGCAATTACCAGCCATAAAAAGTGCATTTTAGTGAAACTTAACAAGGGAATCCTGAGACTAACACCTGGCTAAGCAAATTATGGTTGAATTTTTACGGTTTAAGATAAATGGGGCAACGGCTAAATTCTCAAGAACACACATGTCGAGGGAACGGTATAGAAATTACGCTATTTTATTTTAAGGGACAAATATTTAGAATTAGAGATTTTACATTAATTTAACGTGCGTTATGAGCCGAACCAAATTAATTATTTCTGGAACGAATTCCTCGTTACAGGGAATAAAATTTTTGAGGAGTAATTTTTTAAAACTTTTGTTTCAGGATTTTAGAATTTAGAATGTCACCTCTGTGTTCGCACCAGACTTGTCAATATCATACAATATACCACAAATTATTACAAAACAAAATAAAAATATCGATACACTTGTCACATGTTAAGATGAATATGGTAGTATTTCAAACTCACACGAAAATTGATATATACTTAAAATGAAATGAGAAAAAAAACTTATTAAAACACAGTAAATCACAAAAAATTTCAGTGGGCACTTAAAAATGGAATGAGAAAAAAAATATACTTATTAAGGAACACAATAAATTACAACACTTGTTTTTGTATGAAATAAGTACTTAAAACTTTAAAAGGTAAAAAGGAATTAAAATTGTCTTATTTGGGTTTTTAACATGAGATCCAGAAATCTTACATATAATAGGTTTTGTAAGAGGAAGTTTAAAAGATAGATTTTTTTTTTCAATTTATTTAATTTATGTAGACAACACACAAGGTTTAACCATCAAAATATGGAGTCAAGGGGTATTAGGCACCCCAAAAATATTAAAATTAAAAAGGAAAAAAGGATCTCTGGTTCATGAGGTTGGTCATTATTCAGGTTTACGCTTCATTGTGGTTATTAAATTCAACTACTTAAAATTCTTGGTAATTAGCTTCAAAGGTTTTTCTACTATAATTTTTTCAAATGCACCACGGAAACAAATTAATAAGAAAAATTGTAAAAATACAGTTCAACTCAGTAAACAAATTGAATAAAGATAATTTGGCAATACACATTTCAAATAAATAGGAATACGCAGGTTCTAAAATAATACTTCCAAAAATAGTCTTTAAATTTTAACTCAACATGACAAAGCTCTTAATCAAGGTAAATATGGTAGTAACATTTCAAATAATTAGGAAAAATAAGATTTTAAAAATAATTCTCTTAGAAGTTGTTTTAAAATTCTCAGTCAACCAAAACACTCAACATTAATTTTATTTATTTATTTTTTTTTAAGTTAGGAAGAAATGGATTTACACCACTGGAGCAATGAACTTAGCTTAGGTCTCCAAATGTGACAATCTGCGGTGTGAAATTCCTCAAAGGCCCGGCGAAAACGCACTAAATTCAGGCCCACTGAGCTACCATTGTGTTGGGTTGTTCGAGGATTATTTTGAATTCGGGGTCGAACCGAATCACAAAGATTATTATTATTGTGGTCGGGGTCTAGCCGACTCAAATGGATTTGTATTATATCTTATTTGTGGTCGGTGTCGAACGGACTCACAAGGAATTAAATTTCAATTAAGTTGAGGTTAGGTTACCGGAAGAAAAAATTCGTTTGACTTAATTTCGGTGCAAATTGTTTTAAATCATTAATTTTCTTCAATATCCAAATCAAGTTACAAGAGTGCACAGTCTAGTAATTAGTATAAAAATGTTATGGCAGTGAAATCAGGATCACTTAAGCATATATCAGGAATTCACAATTACTTTCATATATTTGACTGGGTAGTATTGTATTGTTTTAAGTCTCGAGAATCCGGATACAAAAATTATCAATATCTTAAAAATTTCAAGATTCATCAACATTCAAAATTATCAAAATTACTATTATAAAATAAAAATGTCAAAATATTCATTATGAAATATGAAACATCAAAAACATTTAAAAAAATGCACTAAATGATTTGTGGTACTTGAGAGAATTTGTGTTAAGTCCCCTGGAAATTTCCATCTGAGGTTAATAAATCTCAGTCTCTGTTTTGTTAATCACACTCTCAGTTCGTATTGCTAGTCAACGTCCAACGAGTTGCAATAAATGTACCACAAAAACACAAAAATAAAACAAACTTTAAATCACTAATAAACTACAACTATTAAAATCAATCAATGAAACAAAAATATACACTAAATGTTATGGAATATATCAAAATTTGTAACTTTAAACGTTAAAAATTAATACTGAAACTAAAATGCACAATAAATGAGATGATTAAAATATATCAAAATTAGTAAATTAAATCACAAATTACCAATACACAATTATATATTTAAAAATTCATTTTTCTTATATTTTATTGTTCATCTCCTTGTTCTTTATCTATTTATTTTAAAACACAGATCACAAAAAAATTATCTAATATTCCTAAACACACATATAATATCTTTTATTGAAAAATAATTGAAAATATTTTATACTGTAACTTACCCATGGAGTATCAATCATTATTTTATTTTAATTTTATTATAATATAACTCAAATTTCAAATTGGTAAGAAAAAAAAATGGGTTATGAAAATAAATCAATCTAAATTATTCGATGTCCAGGAGTCACCTCGAAACATTGGTTCCACTGCCTAAGTCACAATGTATTTTCTCCCTCTTCTTCCAATTTATAGTCACAATCATGTCGTAATTGCTCATTTTAAAACACGCGCACACAAATTATTAATTTTTTTTGAAGACATCAAGGAATTTTTTCAAAAACACGCACATTATTCCGCTTGAAGATCACGCTGAAATCCGACGTAGAATACCAAACATGTCTCTCTCCATTGCTTAGCACACAGAAACCGAACCAAAACATCTCCTTGAAGCGCACAACACGTATTACGAAATTTCTCTGAGGAGAAAAAAACACTTGTATATCCATTGGAGTTCTTGCTGCGGACAGGTTCACTTCCTTCCGAGCTAAAAATGTAATGATAATAGAAGTAAGCTCGGGGTGTAGTCGTAAATAGGCAAATAACTAGGCCGTTGAATCATCAGTTTTGTAGTCAGGCTGTTTTCACACACAAGTGGCTGGCAAATGGAGAGAGTAACTGAGTTCAACGACATAGAAGGAGATATCAGGTCACAAATTAGTGTTTTATTTACCGAAATGATGCTGGACATCTTCTAATAGGATTATAACAAGTTTAATTCCACCGATGCCCGGCAAAAAGGCCCCAGCAGCGCAGAGCACTGCGAGATATGGACGGAGGCTCAACTTACGTCATGTTAGTTTCATGGTTCAAACACAAAGAGCACTGAATCGCGCAATTTCTCTCCCGAGTACGGGTCTATCAAACTTCTAATTTGTCAGAAACGGACACGTGATTAAGTCGCGTCATATGAGGTGATGACTCGCGATGCCCGTTATATGATGCTTATATAATGGTCCGCGCGTGCAACAGCTTTAGGGGAAAAATAGATTTATATTGGTTGAATTTAGGTCGCAATCCAAGGTTAAGGAGACGGTATTCTGTTGCAAAAAGATAAACGAATTTGTAAAAAGCATGTTAGGAGTATTTAAAAGGATTAATATATATATATATATATATATATATATATATATATATATATATATATATATATATATATATATATATTCTGATCTTTTCTATTTTTCGAAGAAATAACTTATTTTTTACATCTTTGCATGGAATTTCAAATTGCATAAGTACGCGAAACATACTTCCCCGTTAGCGAAACAGCTGAAAAAACAAAATACTTCTTTTCATTTCCCCCTCCATAGAATTATTATTTAGATTCTGATTTAGAAATTTAGATCTTAGATTTAGAAATTTAGATTCTGATAAAGCAAATGTTATTTCTTTTACAGTTTAAAGAGATATTAAAATTCGCGAGTAAAATGTCCTAGAGACATCACGTAATGGAAATGTTTTCTTTTTTTTTTAATATTGGAAGAAGGCTGATTTATTTGATTATCCCGTGCTTGCTTTTCTGAAGTTTTCTCTCATTACTGTTTAATAATAATAATTGATACTTATATATACATATATTATTTTTTTATGTGTGTGTATATATGTTGTTTCTTCGAAGGATGTGCTATCAAAACATTAACAAATTGTGTGTGTGTGTGGCTAATGTCCCTGGGGGATGACGACATTACACCCCAGTCGGGTATACATACGAATACAAGACATAGAAACAGACAATTGACACAATCACAGAAGAATTTTATTGACAAACGATGACACCGGCGATGGACGATGGGTTGCAGCTTCCCTTTCTAGACGGGGCTCCATTTGCAGGCGGAAGACTGACCGGTTCCCCAGAATACAGCCAAGTCTTACGCGGGAATCGAACTCGCACCCCCGACGTGGCAGGCTGATGCCTTTAACCACTTAGCCACTGGGCGACTTAAAAAATTGTTTCTCCCTGAAAGGCACATCCACAATTAGGATGAATAACTATGTGATTCCAAACGTACGGTAGTTATTTGAAAACTTGAATATATATATATATATATGAATATATATATGAATATATATATATATATATATATGAATATATATATGAATATATATATATATATATATATATATATATATATATATATATATATATATATATATACATATATATATATACATATATATATACATACATATATACATATATATATATATATACATATATATATATATATATATATATATATATATATATATATATGTATATATATATATATATATATATATATATATATATGTATATATATGTATGAATATATATATATATATATATATACATATATATATATACATATATATATATATACATACATATATATACATATATATATATATACATACATATATATATACATACATATATATACATATATATATATACATACATATATATATATATATATATATATATATATATATATATATATATATATATATATATATATATATATATATAGTATACATACATATATATATATATATGTGTGTGTTAGGAATTAATTGGGAAAAGAATAATTAATTTAAAAATTTAAAGGGGGCTTCGGGATTAATTTATTTTCGTGGCGCTAAAGCCGCTAGTTTCATATGCCAAGACGCACCGAGAGAAAGGTTTTTTTTCCCCGTTTCAGTAATTGACCTTCGATATGAGGTGCAATGAAGTTCCATGCAGATAGAATCTATTTTGAGATATTGTACAGGTTTGGCGGGAAGAATGCTTCTGCAAAATTCTAGTTTGGGTTCTGCCCATGTGCCATGAGAGTAGAAGTGCTGATTTGACCTCGAATGCCGGCAGAGAGCGTGAGTTTTTCAATCAATTCGGTCACCGTCACGAGGGTCGAGATGATTTCTTGGAATTTAATTAACAGATTGAATCGGGTAGATTAATATTTGAAAATAATCTCTTTAAGTGGATTAATTTGCAATTCTTTGCCACAGCCCTTTAAATCATTGACTGCCATAACTTTAATAATTATTCGGAAATAGATTAAGAAGGAGTAAGTTTGGACAGAAGACGTCATAATGGAGGTGGTTTGAATTAAGCGCTGTGTCATATATATATATATATATATATATATATATATATATATATATATATATATATATATATATATATATATATATATATATATTGTTGGGTGGATTAAACCGCATAATTTGCCCCATACCTAATTTTCTGAAATAAAAACCTTTCACAAGAAAGTAGACTTGATGAGGCTAACTAAAATGCCTTTATTTTTCTTATTTTACATAAAAACATAGTAAAAAAGGGGATCGATTTGATCCAATAGCTTGGTGAAAAATATTTACAAAAACTTAACCATTAAACAAAAAAAATACAGATAAGCGTGTCATGAACGGGCGAAAAATAACCTATTTAAATTTTGAAAACACTACTTAAACTGAATGGTAAAGCTTGGGATAGTTATAGGAAGAAAGAAGGGATACAAATTTAATGGCTCGACAATTCGTCGTAAACACATCTAAAGCTCAAACTTGCTGCGAAAACAGCTACAAGCACTATGGCTGAAAATCCCAACTGACTTGCAGAATAGCTACTGCTTAAAACCCCCACTCGCTGACAAAAACGTACATCTTAAATACTTGTTGTATTTACTTGTACAAACCCCATTGGCTGTGACGCGAGAGCTTCGTAATTCGAGTCCTGCCTTCAAAGTTGAAAAATCTGCATATTAATTTATTTTTATTTTAAACCATCCGTTCATGACACGTTTTTAAATATCGCGTTTTCCGACGAAGAGAGAACAGATACTACAAATTCCCCCTTTTTCTCTTCATCGGAAAATGTGCTCACAATACCTACTTAATTTGTCAAATGTAACTGGCTTAGTTAACAAATCAGCAATGTTCCAATTTCCAGGAACTTTTAAAAGTTTGAACAGTCCTTCAGCTAATAGCTGTTTAACATAATGAAACCTAATGTCTATATGTTTGTTTCTTACATTCTCGATAAAGTTTTTACAATAGTAAATAGCACTTTCAGAGTCACAAAACATTATAGGTTTCTCAACAGTTATTTTCAATAGTGTAGAACATTCATTGTAAATATTGTGTAACCACAGTAATTCTTTAATCGACTCTGAAATGGAAATATACTCGCTTTCCATAGTGGAAAGCGCTACACATCTTTGCTTTCTGGTCCTCCATGAGATAGGAACATTTTTAAAGAAAATTATAAAGCCAGAAAAAGATCGCCTGTCGTCACGATCTGAAGCCCATGAAGCATCTGTAAAGGCTGTCAAATGCTTCATATCATCTACTAACATTGGAATACAAAAATTAATCGTTGAAATAACGTAATTAAAAACTTGGCACAGCAATTTCCAATGCGTTAAAGTGGGATGTGAATTATACTGAGCTAACATTGTAACTGTAAAAAGTATATCTGGTCTGGAACGTGTGGCTAAGAATAAAAGGGATCCGATTAAATTTCGATAAGGTACTTCACCTTCCACTGACTGCTCATTAATTCCACTTTGAACAATTTGACCAGGCGACATAGGTAATTTACACTTAACGAAAGGTATTTGTTTAAAATTCTCTTTTAAACGTTCAATGTACGATTTTTGGTGTACGGCCCAGTTGCCTTTTGAATCTTTAAAATCTATACCAAGAACTTTTCTAATTTTACCTAAATCTTTAATTTCAAATTTAGTTTGTAAAAGTTTAGTAATTTTTGCCATTTCAGACTCGGTTCGTGAAAACACGATTAAATCATCAACATGCACTAAAAGTATAGTATTACAATTAAGATGGTAAACACAATTTGTTTTTGAAAAAGAGGAAAAACCTAACTTTAACAAAGTTGTTTCTAATTCAGAATGCCACTGCCTGCCGGCCTGGTGTAGACCGTAAATGGTCCGCTTTAATTTTAAAACATGAGTTTGTTGTGTTATACCATCAGGAAAATTGAAGCCTTTGGGCGTCTCCATAAAATGTTCTTCATCAAGATTGCCATAAAGGTAGTCACATTTAACATCAAGATGTTTGTGGAACCATTTTAGGGAAATGACCAAAAAACTTATAAATAAATAAATGACTTCAAAATTTACTACAGGTGAAAAAACTTCATGATAATCATGTCCCTTAATCTGTCGAAATCCTTGAGCAACAAGTCTAGCCCGGAATTTCTTAACCTCTTTATGCTCATTTTCTTTCACTTTATACACCCATCTGGAGCCAATAATTCTCTTACCTGGGGGACGAGGCACAATGTCGTAGACGTCTCGCTCTCTCAAGGTGTCGAGCTCTTCATTCATCGCCCGATTCCAGTGTGCAGCTTCAGGGACACTAGTAGCTTGTTCAAAAGTTGAAGGCTCCATGATGCACACAAACGACGATTCATTCCCAGAGATGTCGGTTCCTTCGTCATCAGTCTGTGGACTCGGGTCTGATTCAGGGTGGTGTTTAAAGTCGAACATTTCTTTTTCGAATTCAATGTTATTCGAATCACAATACTTTTTAACACCTTTCAAACTAATTAGACGGTTTTTCGAATTGGGAGGATAATAGTACACATCGAAACGGCCTTTACTTGTACCAGATTTTCTCTGTGTCACTTCACGTCTCCAAGGAATATCACGACAATGCTTACGTTCAATGGTAACTACTTCGGGGGTTGAACTAGAATCTTGAGGCAAATCGTCAGTTTCTTCTACGATTGGAGGGTCATATTGAGACGTTGGGCACAAGGAAAGTTTGTTTCTTCCATACCCTTTAACAAGCTCATTAAATTTGAGATGCTTGGTTTCAATTACTTTTCGTTCCTTCGGAAACCATATGCGATATCCTACAGTTTCAAAAGCATATCCTACCAGAATGAATTCTTTGGTTTTAGGATCTAGTTTATCCCTTTTATTTCTTTCTACATGTACGTAGGCGAGACAACCTATAACTTTCAAGTGTCTAACAGAACACTTTCTGTCAAAGAACAAGGTAAAAGGAATATGGTTGTTAACACTTCTATGAGGAAAACGATTATGTAAATAAATGAACGCAAATGCTAATTCTGCCCACAACCCTTTTGGCAACTCAGCTTCAAGCCTAATAGCTCGAATACCATCAGCAATGGTTCTGTTTAGTCTCTCCGCTACGCCATTCATCTGTGGCGAACACACGTTCGTACGTTCAGCAACTACACCATTTTCTTCAAGAAACTTTCTGAACTGGTCTGAACAAAACTCTAGACCGCAGTCAGTACAAACGGCTTTTATCGGCCGGCTTACTTGCTTCTCGACATTAGTTTTAAAATTCTTAAATTTAGCGAAACAGTCATTTTTATTTTTGAGAGGAAAAACCCACGAATATCTGGAAAAGTCGTCGACTGCAGTTAAAAGATATTTAGCTTGGCCATACGAAGGGCCTGACGCACTACTCCATAAATCGAGATGAATCAAATCAAGAGGGTGTTTAGACTTTATTTCACCAATACTTTTAAATTGGGCTCTGGTCATCTTTCCTCGAACACACGGATCACAAAGTTGTGAATTTCCGCTTAATTTGTTTAAGCCGTAAACCAGATTTTCTTTAGCCGAATGTTTTAAACCTTCTAAATTTTGATGGCCGAATCTACGATGCCACATCATAATGTCATCACGAACATTTTTCGATTTACTTATTGACACATTGGCAGATGGGACTTCAGGAACAATTTTTGAATGTAAAATATACAAGCTTCCTACTAAGGGAGCAATTCCTATAGTTCAACCTTTAGAATTTATCATAGTGCACTTAGAATCACCAATGATTAAACGATGACCATGCTTATCAAATTGACTTCCAGAAATAAAATTTTTAGTTAAAGATGGGCCCCAATAGACTTTAAACAAATTCAATATTTCTTCATGACCCTTTACTTTTAAACTAAGTGAGATAGCACCGTATCCCTTGGCTTTTACGGAATTATTTCCAATGCCTTTCACGTTCATATCAAACTCTTGATAATTTCTAAGAAGGGACTAGTCAGGGACGAGGCTATGATAGCTCCCCTCCGCCTCTCATGCGCATAACCCTGTCGCCATTTATCGGCACAGCGCATCCTAAGTTCAGGTGAACGGAGAAACCCAATCACGCAGATCATACCGACAAGCGGTAGCCTGACCCCTTACGAACGTCTCTGTTTTATTCCTATCCTGTTGTTTTGTGTGAGTGTTTTTGTTTGCGTCAATAAACGTTCGTCTTTGTGTTTACGAATGAAGATTTTATGTGTCCAGTTGTACATGACAAAAGAACCACGCCAGGTTACGACAGATTGGTGTCATATAGAGGGGTCATGTAAATAAACTGGACTTACTTTTACGGATATACTGAATGATAAACACGTTCATCTGAGAAGCTTTTTCAAGGTAAGAGCTTTAAGTTACCCATATTTAATGCATGCAACGATGGCGGACGATGATGTAAATAATGCTCAAAACGTAACAAAAACAAACGATGATCTTAAAATAATGCTATCTAAATTTAAGAAAGAAAGAAAAATCGTTCGAACTGCCGTCACTAGAATTACTTCATTGATTGAAACTGCTATTGCTGAGAACAATGTTGAAAATGTCGAAGAGCAGCTAGAATTTCTAAGGTTAAAATCTAAAAATTTTTCTGATTTAGATAGTAAAATTTGTGAACTCATAGATGAAAATAAAATCGAAACCGAAATTGAAACAGTTCAAGAATACGAAGATACAATAATAAGATGGAAGTACCGAGGTTCTAAATTTCTGAAAGGGAAAAATAGTATTGACAATTCTACAGATTCTAGCGTTTCTTCACAGAAAGAAAGCGATGAACAAAATGTTTCCCCACAACTAAGTGTTCGACTGCCCAAAATTGTAATGAACAAATTTTTCGGCAACCCATATGAATGGCAAACATTTTATAATTCGTATAACACGTCAATAGAACTAAACCAGAATTTATCGAAGATTTATAAGTTTAATTACTTGATAAGTTTACTTGGAGGTTCAGCTTTAAAAGTCGTTGAGGGATTTTCGTTGACCCCAGAGAATTACGATGAAGCAATCAAGCTCCTGAAAGCCAAATTTAATCGAAAAGATATTTTGATTAGCATGCATATGCAAAAACTCTTAAATCTAAAACCGGTTAAGAATTCGAGTGACATTTATGCATTAAGAGAATTATATGACACTGCTAACATACAAATACGTTCTTTAAACTCCCTGAATGTCAAAACAGAAACATTTGGAAATTTATTAGTTTCCTTATTGATGAAATCTATACCAAAAGATATAGCTTTGGAATATTCGCGCAAAAAAGGGTCTGACGATAATTTTGATGTAGAAGATTTAATTGATTTTTTGAGAATTGAAATCGAAAGCCGGGAACGTACAGAGTCTTTAAATTCTGCTTATTTAGACGCAGGAAAAAATGGCGGAAAATTTTCGCGTTGGAACAACAGTTGTTATACATATAAGGCGCCATTCAAGGCCAAACCGCATAGCATTGATGAGTCAAAGAGGGTGAATCGGGTATCTGTGGTTGATGCTCGAGAATCGGGTTGTTTATTTTGCAATAAATCACATGAGATTGAATGTTGCCCGCTGACTCCCACGGAAAAAAAAAGAAAAGTTAAAAGAAGCGAAACGTTGTTTTGTCTGTTACAAATTGGGCTGTAGAACTAAAAACTGCAATTCGAAAGAACGATGTGGTTCATGTAAGTCAAAATATCATGGAACTTTGTTACACGTAAAATTATGAAAGGGGTAAAGATAAAGATGTCAAAAATGGTAGTATTTTAACCGCTCGCATTTCGTCTGACAAGTACTTTAACGTAAGCCCGGAAAACGAAAACGAAAGAAGTTTTGTTGACACTTTGCCAATGATTAAGTTGAAAGTAGATTCTAATATTCTAATCGGTGTTGCAGATTCTGGAACGCAAATATCTGTCGTCAAAAGTAGTTTAGTACCCGAAAAGTATAAAACACCTCATGGCAGTGTAGAGTTAACATGTGCTTTCGGCCAGAGTTTAAGAGCACCATTAATTAATTTACCATTAACAAAGGTAGAAGATGATTTAAAATTTAAAGAACCCATTTATATAACATGTGCTATGGTACCTACGTTGTCAAATGATTTATTGTTGTCTGTAAGTGCTTTAAATGAATTAAATTGTAACGTCAAAGAAGTAAATTTAATTTTTAATGAAAACGGAAGTGGTAGAGAAAAGGTATTGCAGAATAATGAAATGAAATGTGATACTCCAGATAATGTTGCATTTTATTTGATAGAAGATAGTAATTTTAATCTACAAATGCTTTATGATGATAGAAGTGAGAACTTAAGTAATATTTCAGATGCTGGTAATGTGTATAAATGTAATGATTTAATCGAGAGTATTGTCGAGAGTACTATTGAATGTTGTGCAACTATGTCTAAAAACGTAAGTAAGGATGATTCCGTTAACAAGATTGATCAAAATGAAATATCTGATTCAGAAAAGTTTCGAAACGAACAAAAGGATGATAAAAGTTTACAGTCATGTTGGCAAGATGCCCAGAAAGGAATTAATCGATTCTATGTGGTTGACAATTTTTTGTACCACCGAGATAAAATTTTAGGTGAACGCGTAGATCAATTAGTAGTTCCAACGTCTCGTAGAAAACGGTTGTTAGAGCTTGCTCACTCTAGTTTATGGGGAGGCCATTTACGGAAAAAGAAAACGGCCGAACGTCTTAAGTACTCCTTTTACTGGCCTAGTATGAAGACGGACATAGAAGAATGGTGTAACTCGTGTGTTGCCTGTCAGCTTCAAGCCAAGAAACGCCCATTTGATGAGGTCCCAATCACACCAGTTTCACGTCCCGATGAACCGTTTCAAGTGATAAATGTCGATTTAATAGGCCCCATGGAACCAAGTAGGCGAGGCTTCAAGTACGTTCTTTGTGCCGTGGATCAATGCACTAGATGGCCAGAGGCGATTCCGTTGAAGACTGTGACAGCAAAATCTACATGCGACGCCTTACTGCAGATTTTTACACGTACAGGAATACCCAAAATGGTTGCGACGGACCAAGGAACCAACTTTACGTCAGCTTTGACGAGACTTGGGTCATGCCCTAGATTCTCGACCCCAGGTCACCCAAGCTCGAATGGACTTGTTGAACGTTTTAATGCTGTTCTAAAAGGGATGATTCATCATACGATGAGAGAATATTCGGAAGACTGGGACAAGCATATTCCTTTTTTATTATGGGCTTATCGTGAAGTTCCAAACGCCACCACTGGAGTTAGCCCGTTTCAAATGCTCTATGGTCGACGACCAACAGGACCTCTGTCCATTTTAAAGTCAACTTGGACCGATGAAACCTTGATTCCCCTTGGACAGTTGAAATCAGTTACTGATTACTTAAACAATTTAAAGACGAAATTAGAGAATTCTGCAGAACATGCTGGTCTCACTGCTGCAGGAAAACAGGAAGCCTATGCACACTATCGTAATAGGAAGACCCGTCATAAAGAATTCAAAGAAGGAGACAAGGTAATTGTCCTAATTCCAGATAGTGACAATAAAGTCTATGCACGATGGACCGGGCCGGCTACGATTGTGAAAAAGAAAAACACGTACAGTTATTTGGTGCAACTACCTGATAATGGCATTAGACATATCCATGCCAATAAGATAAGGGAATTCCAGGCATCAGCTAACAATGTCGGTGTTATTTATGATGCTGATGTTGACTTTGGAGAAATTGAAAACGTCCCCAGGATCACTCATTTAGACCCTGATCCAGAAGTGGACCTGACACACTTAGAACCTAGCAAGAGAATGGACGTTATAAAGATCCTTCGGAAACATTCCAGCCTTAGGTCAGGTGTTCCACGAATTGCTCACGTTGGAGAGCATAACATCAAATTGAAACCAGGAAGTGTACCGAAGAAGCAAAAGCCATTTCGAATCCCAGAAGCTTTGAAGGAAGAAGTCGATCGCCAGATTGAAGACTTATTACAACTGGGACTGATTGTACCTTCTGGAAGTGAATATGCACATCCAGTTGTATGTGTCTCGAAGAAAGACGGAACTGTTCGGTTATGTGTGGATTACAGATACTTGAATTCCCAGACTGAAACAGACTCATTTCCGATGAAAAATGCTACGGACTTAATTTATCAAGTGTCTAAAGCAAAGTGCATCACTCTCATAGATTTACTGAAAGATTACTGGCAAGTAAAGCTTAACCCTGATTGCCGGGACTTAACATCTTTCGTCACGCACCGAGGACAGTATGCATTTGTTGTCCTTCCCTTTGGATTACGTAACGCTGCCGCTACATTTCAAAGAACTATGAATAAGACACTTTCTAAGCACAAAGAGTACGCCGAGTCGTACATTGATGATGTTACGATTTATTCAGATGATTGGAATACGCATCTCAAACATCTTGACGCAGTTATGACGACCCTAGAAGAAGCTAACTTTACTATTAATTTTCAAAAGTGTGACTTTGCTAAAGGAAAGATCAAATTTCTTGGTCATATCGTAGGTTCCGGATCACACGAACCAGATCCTGAAAAAGTGCAGGCTATACAGAATTTAGAGCCGCCTAAAACCAAGAAAGATGTAAGAAGTATCCTAGGACTATTATCTTATTATAGAGCTTATGTTCCAAACTTTTCAGATATTGCTCGTCCTTTGACTACTTTAACTAAACGAAGAGCTCCAAACGATGTTGTGTGGCTAAACGAACATCATGTTGCTTTTGTTAATCTTAAGAAAGCAATATGTAACGCCCCTAAGTGTTATTCCCCGAATTTCAAGCTACCCTTCATAATATACGCAGATGCATCTTCTTATGCTGTAGGAGCATGTTTAGCTCAAAAAGATGAACAGGCCATCGAACATCCTATTGCATTTGCAAGCAAGAAACTGACTGAAGTGCAAGAAAAGTACGCTGTAATCGAAAAGGAAGCTTATGCCGTAATTTTTGCTTTAAAGAAGTTTGAGACTTATGTATTCGGCTCAGAAATTATAATCGTCAGTGATCATAATCCTTTGAAGTTCCTTACGAACTGTGCATCCCAAAGCCCCCGACTTCAAAGATGGTCTCTTGCTTTACAACGTTTTCATGCCACGATTACTTACCGTAAAGGAAAAGAACACTTGAATGCTGATTCCTTGTCACGTTTAAAAGCCGATCACTGGGAAGATAATTAATGACTTTTCATGAACTGAATGACTTTTAATGAACAATTTATTTTTCTTTATTATTAATCCTATATGTCTTGTCTTTTCCAGGAAATAGTAGATGTATCTCGCAGATGATGGAAAAGCTGTTTAATTTTTTTTTCTTATGTTTGATTGAAATGATTAGTATTGGTATATTCTTATTTTAAACCTTTATTTAGTTTGTTAGTTCTCAAAAGTTAAATATTTTAGCTCATTTTTTTAAAAAAAATTTAGTATGTTTAGTGCCTTGCATATGAAGCTTAATTATCAGTTAATGTCTAAAACCTTTTAAAGTATGGGTTTCATTTTTTTTATTTGTTTATGTGTTATGCTTTTAATAATCTCATGTCTCATTTTTTTATTTCTCATACATGTTTGTTATCAAGGTGAATGTTGTTAATGTGATGATATATATATATATGTAAGAAGCAATTTGATTTGTCTTCAAGAAGACCCAATCAAATCTTTTAGAGGGGAGGTGTCAGGGACGAGGCTATGATAGCTCCCCTCCGCCTCTCATGCGCATAACCCTGTCGCCATTTATCGGCACAGCGCATCCTAAGTTCAGGTGAATGGAGAAACCCAATCACGCAGGTCATACCGACAAGCGGTAGCCTGACCCCTTACAAACGTCTCTGTTTTATTCCTATCCTGTTGTTTTGTGTGAGTGTTTTTGTGTGCGTCAATAAACGTTCGTCTTTGTGTTTACGAATGAAGATTTTATGTGTCCAGTTGTACATGACAAAAGAACCACGCCAGGTTACGACAGGACTTATGAGATATGAAATGGTTTGAAGAACCAGAATCTACAATCCAGTCAAGGCTAGTGGCCGAATCACTTAATAAATTTACTGGTTCAACAATTTCTGCATAAGGACAAGGACTAGACTTACTTTTTCCCGGACTTGTCTTCTGAGCTTTGCATTGTGGGGAAATATGCCCCACCACTCCACTTCGGTAACATGCTCTGGTCTCTTTATTAACTACTGGTTCAACTGTTTTAGTCTTCCGGTTTCGAAAACGGTTCTTGCTTTTCCTCGTCAGCATTACATTCACGCTGCGAGACGAGGTAGCGACTTCATCAGGATCAGACTTTTCGTACTTTAAACGATCATACTCCGCCAGTAGCCTCTCCTTAACTTTAGTAGAGGTAAACTCTTCATCGTTCAGCATGTATAGCTGTTGCACCACGTTTCCATTCTCAGGTGGTAAATTCATGAGCATCTGATAGGCAAGTTCATCGTCATCAACTTTCTTTCCTACAGCATCCAAACGATCTCGAGCTTGCTTTACACGACCTAAAAAAACGGCCATACTTTCGGAATTTTCAAATTTTATTTTCATAAATTCAGTTCTTAAATGAGCAATTCGAGCTCTACTAGCCGGTTCAAATGCCGCTTTCAAGAGTGTCCACATTTCTTTTGGGTCACGATTTCCCATAATAAGATTTTGCTGGTCAGGCTCGATGCTCAACGCGATGGTAGAAACAGCTTTCTGCTTACGCCGATTAAAATTCAGAATGTCTTTCAATGAGGACGAATCATCACTGGATGTTCCATCAGGTTCTGTCACTTTTATCGGTGGGATTTCACTACCGTCGATAAATCCATATAAACCTTCGTGGCAAAGTAACATCTCCACGTTGTAACGCCACGTTCGCCAATTCTCACCGTTCAATTTAGGAAAACTATAAACTGAACCGATCATTGGGACTTCAGCCATTTTAATCCAAAAGGAATACCGATCTTTACGTTTTTAAAAAACCGAAAAATATCCTAACATTAAGCTTTACTTCTTTCACTAATTTCAGATAAGCGCAGAGGGACAATGCGTTAACCACGCTCTGCTACCAATTTGTTGGGTGGATAAAACCGCATAATTTGCCCCATACCTAATTTTCTGAAATAAAAACCTTTCACAAGAAAGTAGACTTGATGAGGCTAACTAAAATGCCTTTATTTTTCTTATTTTACATAAAAACATAGTAAAAAAAGGGATATATTTGATCCAATAGCTTGGAAGAAAAATATTTACAAAAACTTAACCATTAAACAAAAAAAAATACAGATAAGCGTGTCATGAACGGGCGAAAAATAACCTATTTAAATTTTGAAAACACTACTTATACTAAATGGTAAAGCTTGGGATAGTTATAGGAAGAAAGAAGGGATACAAATTTAATGGCTCGACAATTCGTCGTAAACACATCTAAAGCTCAAACTTGCTGCGAAAACAGCTACAAGCACTATGGCTGAAAATCCCAACTGACTCGCAGAATAGCTACTGCTTAAAACCCCCACTCGCTGACAAAAACGTACATCTTAAATACTTGTCGTATTTACTTGTACAAATCCCATTGGCTGTGACGCGAGAGCTTCGTAATTCGAGTCCTGCCTTCAAAGTTGAAAAATATGCATATTATTTTATTTTTATTTTAAACCATCCGTTCATGACACGTTTTTAAATATCGCGTTTTCCGACGAAGAGAGAACAAATACTACATATATATATATATATATATATATATATATATATATATATATATATATATATATATATATATATATATATATATATATATGTATAATTTATTTATAAAGAATGGATTTTCAATGCGTTTTAAGTACTTTCAAGAGTAGGAATTTCCTAAATTTTTATTTGTGAAACTGTCTTTGATTGATTTGATTTCAGTAAAAAAAGCATAATTAGCATGGAAATAGTTGTCAAACCGAATGCTTTTTGTGACTTCATTTGCTTTAGTGCGTTGTTTCTTGACACTGGGAGGCCCTATGATATTCTGCTGAATTTTTGGACAACCCCTCCTTTGGATAATAAGTTCTCATATAACGAATCGTTTGAAAAAAATAAAATTGTAAATCTAATAAAAGTACAATACATTTTTTTTATTTTCTTTCATTAAAATCGGAAGGGTATGCATAAAATGAAATACAATGCATACAATGTACAACGAAATATATCAATATATTACAAAAACAAATTTGTTGTTTAATGTTCCTGCATTTATAATTTAATGATGTACTTTTTACCGAATGAGTACTGCTCAGTTGTACATCTGAATGAATTTAAATTCAATGTCTACTACGTGTGTTTTTTTCAAACGCAATGCATGTATCCGTTTTAGTTTCTAATAAAAATTCTTGAAATTTATGCTTTCCGGCATAATCGAGTTCCTTGACTACAATTCTCCTCCATGTAGGCGGATCCACTTAATTGTTTTTACCGACCCATTTTAAGAAACCATGGTCTAGTTTAATAAAGAAATGAATTATAGAGATTTCTGTGGATGTTACCTTTTCATACATGAAATGAAACTACAGGTGATTACCTGAAAAGATTATTGTGACATGGGTATTCCAAAATCAGATGTCCAAAGAAATAAAAATGGATAAAAATGAAGAACAGCATGCTACACTATAGTATTTTTATTACGAGATTTAAAAATCTGTTACGTAAAATGTAATGTATTTGTGAAATTAATTTTGTTAATATATTTCATTTATTAAAAAAAAAAGCATTACTTTTTTTGTTTTTTTATTCAACCCACTGAAAGAAAAAGTTCACCTATCAAAATGTCTGAACAAAATAATATTAGTTTTTGAAATTTTCTAAGGTTTCTAAATTTCTGGAATAAAAATTACTGAGAAAAATAAATCTATCGAAATTTAAAAAAATAAAAATAATCGATGTTTATAATTAAGACAACCATCTTCCTTAAAGATATTCTCTTTATCAATCATATAGCTAATCATATAGTGCATCATCTGTTGATTCTTTTTCAACGCTTGTAGGGTTCGCATGTTGCTCAGATGCAAATTTCTGGTAGCTGCGCAGTGCAGGCCAGTCGAAGTGAGTTCAGAGCAGGTGTCTGGTCTATTTAAGGGACACACGCTGAGTTGGCAAGAGCCCAAGAAGGGAGTGGAGATTTGTACGGTAGTACGTTACGCTATTAGTAGAGATATGAAAGAGTCGAGAAAAGTTAGATTGAAGGTGATAGCGGTATTTAACTGATAGAGCACGTATTAGTATTTAGCTTAGGTGGCTGCACGATTTCCATAGTTAGTTCAGAGCCCGATGGTTACGGGTCTTGCTAGTGAACGTATATTCTGCCTGAAAGGGTTCATTACGACTTTAAAGTTCAGTTTCTTAGTACCGCAATTTATGGTACTGTTGTGTTATTATTTGAAGCCCCAAGTCGGTCTATGTTAGTCTACCTCTACGTAAAAAATAAAGGAATTATTTATATTTATGTCTACTACTTTATAGTGTGCATTGACCGTTAGGGGATTCACAGGGTACATAGGAAACAGAAACATATACTGGCGCCCGAAAATTTCGACCGAAAGAGAGGTGTTTGTAAATTGTAAAAAAATTGTGAATTGTGTTCTATAGTGCTGTGGAGTCCGCACGAAGAGTGCCAAAGAAGTAGCGATTGTGTATTGTGTTATTCTATGTAGTAAAACTCTGAGTTTTGTCTAAAAGTATAAGATCTACGGCACTAGCATGTCAACAGAGGAAGTAGCTCAGCTACGCGAACAGTTAAAACAATTAGCATTAAATGGCCCGGAAGGACACCAAACTAGCCAGACTGCAGGGTGGCAGCATTTGGCTAATTTTGTGGCCATGACTGCACCACAAACTGCTTGGTTTTCGGGGGAAGGATCTGTTATTAGATATTTAGAGGCAGTTGAGGAACATTGCGTCAGCTAGGATAGCTGACGCAATGCAAATAGCTGACGCAATTTTGTGTGTCTGAGGCAGGATGCCTCAGACACACAAAAGTTGGTGATTGCAAAAAGATGGCTGCGGGGAGTGGCTAAGCAATGGTATGATGTTATTTGGTACAGTGGGTCACTACATTTGAGTAGTTTGCTGAAAAGCTAATGAAAACATTTCCAGAAGTAAGGGATACCCTTAAGTTGGAGCAGGAATTATATGGAGTATGTCAAAAGCCAGGGCAAGCCGCGTACGGGGTGGTCATTCGGAAATGCGAGTTATTGAAGAAACTCAATGAGAACCAAACGGAGGAAAGGAAGGTTAAATTAATCACAGATCGATTAAGCCCTAATGTGCAAGATTTTTTAGAGATTATCAGGCCGAAAGATCTAACAGAGATAATTGAGGGGGTGATAAAGTACGACCAAAGACACCCACCGAGTATACGAAAAGCGGTTCCGGACAATGTTGGGGGATTTTATAGAAGGCCACAAATGGATAGAGGGATCCGACAGAGTGGAAATTGCTCATATCCTCCTAGGTATAATCGGCCACAGGCCATTACAAACCCTAGATACCCTGCCATTCAGAATGAGCGCAATTTAAACTAGGGAGGGGCAACAAGAAGAGGGGCTAATTGTCCAACACAGGTGGAAAAACCCCTAGGAAAGAAATCAAAAGTTTAACATTAAGAAATGTTTAGTTACCATATGTGGTTGTGCAGCTGGATCAAATCCCAGTTCAAAGTTTATTGGAAACCGGGGCTACGAAAAATTTCGTAAGTAAGAAATGGTTTCGTGATACATTTCGGAATAAAACTGTGTATAGAAATAACCAGATCCAGGTATTGTCGGCGCAAGGTAAGGATTGCACAGTATGGGGCCAATTTGCAGCCATTGTGCGTATTCAAACGGAAACACTCCATACACATTTTCATATAGTACAGGATCTGTAGGAAGATGTCATTTTGGGGATGGATTTTCTGCAACGGGCTAAAGTACAGGGTGGCTAATAAATACTGTGACAAATATCGAATCATTTAATTACACACAGATGAAATAGAAAATGGAAAATACAAAAATATTATGAACATTATACATGAAAGTTTACCATGAAATAATTTTACTCGAATCGACCGCCATCTTTATCGATTACTAAAGATAATCTCTTACGCCACTGTCCTATTGCGGCACGAATCATTTTATGAGGTAATTTGTCCCATTCACTCCGTATGGAAGCTTTAAGGGAGTCCAAACTTCTGTGCTGCTTAGCATTTACTTTAGACTCTTTTCTCTGCTTCTCATCAGAGAAAATTATTTTTTCAACACTTTTGCTACCGTGCCGGTTCAGCAATTTCTTACATCTTTGTAACCTTTTTACTATTTGTGCAGTAGTCAAACCTTGAACTTTTCTTTTGCGATAAGGGCGAAAACCCAGGTCTTAATTTATGATAAGTTGCATAGTTCTGCGACTGATGTTCTCTTCTGCAGCCATTTTATTTTCAGAACGTTGTGGATTTCTTCGTATCTTTTCACGAATTCTTTTGATACGTTCTTTTGTACGAACAGTGCGTGGACGACCGGACCTTGGTCGATCTTTACAGCTATTGGTATCCAATAATCGATTTATAGTCCTATATATAAACGTCCTATTAAAACCAAGGCATTTTAATTGCTTAAATATTTTACCTGCAGAAAATCCGCGATCAAAAAGCTGTTTAACTATTAACCTTTTGGCTTCCATCTTTAAAAATATTCTACATGTTTTACTTTAAACAAAAATTGTCTGCGTTTACAAAAAGTTGCCAATCACACAAATAGATAGATAAATTGTTTTTCCAAAAGATTAAAATTAACTCTTATTTTTTGGAGTGTTACAGTATTTATTAGCCACCCTGTAGTTATAGATTTTCCGAGAGAGTCAATTTCCGTGCAAATCAACCAAGAAAGTAAAAAGGGAACGAAACAATTGGATATAAAGTGGGAGAACTCCGTTTTAGCCCATAATGAAAAAGAAAAATTAATGCATGTATTAGAGGGCTTTTCCGAACTTTTTTCTGAAAATCCTGGATTGACTCATGTTAGTACTCATACAATCGATACGGGCGAAGGTACGCCAATTAAAGGTAGACCACATAGATATGACCAGGTAAAAGAACGGATCATCGAACAACATATTGAGGAGATGCTCAAGCAAAATATTATCAAGCCCATTAATAGCCCGTGGGCAAGTCCAATAGTGCTTTGTAAAAAGAAAGGGGATTTACCGTTAACAGACCCTATAGCATGGAGATTTGCGATTGACTATCGCCCATTAAATAAAGTTACTAAGTTTCCGGCCAACCCGATGCCTCTAATCGAAGACATCTTACATAGTTTTAAAGCCGTTAATTATTTAACAACATTGGACCTGGCATCGGGGTATTATCAAGTAGCGGTGAATAAAAGTGACATACCAAAAACGAGCTTCATTTAAAAAAAGGGTCGTATGCCTTCGTGAGGATGCTTTTTGGGTTATCGGGAGCCCCTGCGACTTTTCAACGTATGATGGACACAATCCTCAAACCAGTGTTAGGCCAAAATGTATGTGTTTATCTGGATGATATTATTCTATCCTCAGAAACATTTGAAGAGCATACCGAGTTATTAGCGAAGGTATTAACATTGATAAAAGAAAGTGGGCTCACGGTAAATTTGAAGAAGTGTAAATATGCACGGAAAGAGCTGCAGTATCTTGGGTTAAAATTTCGCAAAATGGGAGAGAAGCTGACGATTCAAAAATTCAAGCGGTAAAGGATTTTAAGATTCCGAAATCACCACGGCAACTTGCATGGTTTTTGGGGCTGTGTTCATATTACAGAACCTTTATCCCATCATTTTCAGAAATAGCTGAACCATTGTATACGCTTCGTAGACAATATACTAAATTTTGTTGGTCATCAGAAGCGCAGGATGCTTTTGAGAAATTGAAAAATGCCCTGATTCAAGCCCACATACTTGGTCATCCATACCCGCAAAAACCTTTTATAATACATACAGATAGTTCAGCAGTGGGAATTGGCGCAGTCATGTCACAGGAAGGGTGACCCATTGCATATGTGTCCCGAACGTTAAATGCAGCAGAAATAAATTATACCACAACAGAACGCGAAATTTTGGCAATTGTGTTTGCTGTGAATAAATTCAAGGGATATTTTACAGAAAGACCAGTAGTGGTTTATACCGATCATGCAGCACTCACGAAATTATACACGGGGAAAAATTTAACCCCAAGAGTTATTCGCTGGGCACTTAAACTGCAAGATTATAATTTAGATATCCAGCTTAAAAGTGGGAAGGAAAATAGGGTGGCTGATGCGTTATCCCGCGCACCATATCATACTGAGTCGGGTCAAATTCGATGTGCACCACTCACTACAGCGGTGTTGGACAATCGAGAGAAGTTGGCGACCGAGTTAAAAAGGGATCCAAAGTTTGCAGATATCTACACTTATTTGAAGGATCCTGCCAATTATCATGCCCCCAATAAAATTGAAATTCAAAATCGTAGCAAAAACTATGAAGTCATCGATGAAATCTTTTTCTATACCCTACATCGAAGCGAGTTTGGGGAACTTCGACCAGTGATTCCAGAATCTATGAGAATGGAAATATTACATGATTTGCATGATTTGCCAATTTGTGGCCACATGGGGATCCGAAAAACGTTTGCGCGAGCAAGAGAAGAAGTATATTGGCCTAAATTGAAAGAATGGGTCTCGCAATATGTTCGAAGCTGCGACACATGTCAAAGAATAAATTATGTGAATCACAAGCCTGCAGGGTACTTCACAAACATTGTAGCGACATTCCCTAATGCTATCGTCGGAGTGGATTTATTGGGCCCATATCCTAGAAGTGCCCATGGCAAGTTTAGATATTTGTTGGTGATCACTGATCATTTTTCAAAATGGGTAGAAATTGTACCCCTGCGCCGCGCATTAGCTCAGGCAGTCACAAACGCGTTCAGGCATAAATATGTGTTTCAATATTCTGCACCAGTACAATTAATTAGTGACAATGGCCAACAATTTGTAAGTCAGATATTTGAGGATATGTGTGAGAAGTTAAACATAAAGCACTGCAAAATGGTCACATACCGAACGCAATCTAATATTGCGGATCGAATAAATCGAAATATTGTGCGGATGATCGCAACTTATATTGAGAAATACCACAGAAATTGGGATAAGTATATTCAAGAATTTACATATGCACTTCGCACGGCTCAGCACGACTCCACGGGAAAAACACCAGCTGAAGTTTTTTTTTGGGACGAAAATTAATGACTCCCTTAGATCGAATGTTTCTTGTACAGCAGCGAGATGCTGAATTTCAAATGAAATATATAGAACAGTTATTACACGAAACTCGTAAATGGAATGATGCCGCTCGAAAGACCCAAAAGAAATAGTATGATACCAAAAGGCGAGAAAATAATGTTCAAGTTGGAGATTGGGTACTCATAGCAACACACCATATATCTAGTGCTCAAAAGCATTTTGTCAGTAAATTTGCACCAAAGTTTGAGGGCCCATATCTAGTGCAAAGTTCCCGAAATAACGTTCTGACGATTCAAAAGCACGGAAAGCAGATCTCGGTAAATGTGGATCAGTGTCGAGTGTATATTAATCGACAAACCATGGTGGATTTAGATCAGAAATTAGAACAAAAATCGAAATCTACACAAAGTCCTGAACTCCAGGATCAAAATGAAGCAGGCCCCTAAAAATCACAAAAACGTGTTGCAGACACACCGATTGAGAATTTCGAAAAGAAACATCAGAATCTGCATTTTCAAAATGAACGTAGCCCTCCACAATCATGCTTGAAAGGGAAACATGAAAACGGAGATCAGACAGCAAAAAAAGTCCAATTTAGAATCCCAGGGCCTCACATAAGGGGAAAACGAAAGTTTTCGAACGGTAATGCAATTCTAGAAAAAAAAATGTAAGAAGGAGGGACCAGCAAAACCCTATTTTTACACACCCAAATTTTATCCAAGGAATGTGCGACGAGAAACAATTGGCCGGAGAATCCCGACCTGCAGTTATACAGATCAAAGTTCAGAGCCCAGACCAGGACCCCCGAAATCCAGCATCCATAACACGCAGAAGCAACCGCTTCAGAAAGAACAGCATAGACAAACACAACCAACGGTGACCTCTCCAGTTGCTTAGAAACGGCAGTTGGCAGACGGTGTATCTGGGCAGTATGAAAAACGACCACGGTACGAGCTCAGAAAGACGATGGCGAAGACGCAGATGGGGACTTCGCAAAGGAAACAACGCATTTGGGTGGTTATTCCAGAAAATAAACAACACCGAAAAGGCAGAATGATTTCGGGAAAGTCTAGACGGAAGCCTCAAATCTGGAAGGAACGGTTTATGCCACACTCTGATGTTCGATGGATAGCTTGGTTGGATACAGTGCGAACCCGGATGTATGGTGATGTATCAATTTAACATTATAGATTTTCAGATTGGAGCCGGACTTCAGAGTCTTCCAAAGTCGAACTTTTTTTGTGAAAATACGTAAATAGTAAAATTAGTTGTAAATATTATTGAATCAAAATTCTTGGTAGCAACGGTTTGGAGCATATCTCTGATATTTTGAGTGATCAGTGCTATGAGTCTATAATGATATATTTGATTTTGTTATACAATCGGAATTCTGATTGGTATGTAATAACTTTTAATGATGGCTTTGTAATAATTTTTGACGCAAGGTATTTTCAAGAAAGTATGTCATGTAGAACTCTGGAATTGTAGTAAGTGAAACTCGTGATAAGAATGTAATTTTATGCCATAAAAATGTAATTTTTTTTAATATAATGTGATTCTATTGCATAAAAATGAAAATTTTTTTGGGAATATAATGTAATTTTGTATCAAAGTTTGACTTGAATGTGTAATATTTCTTGCGAAATATTTGATGTTCAATGAGTATTTCGAATTGTAATAATTTAGGTTAAACACGTGTCGTCACTAAGCTGTAATCTCCCTGACGGGCCTCTCTCAGAGCGACCAAGGTCGCACGGAGGAATGCGCAATTGAATCTCGGAGGAAAATCATGGTGGCTTAAATTGTAAATCCCTAACGGATCTCCGACACGTGCCGACACATTGAACTAACTAATTAATCCCTAACAACACTTGCACGCGTTACACATTCCACGCACAAACAGATTGCTTTAGTATTGTAAATAGATATATAGATTGTTTTGTTGTGTATTTGTATATGATGCATTAGAGAGTGTAGATATTTAGTATCCATGGCATTCAGTTACAAATACTTAGGAATTGAAATTGTAGTTTTAGAATGTTTAAGATTGCATGTGGATTATATGTTGGTACGTGATTAAGATTACTATGAAACTTGTATTTTGGACGTCTGAACGGGATTCCGGTCAGTCAGACATGAGTGCAGCTCTACGTTTAAATTAGATTTTCTGTTTAAGTGGACGGAGGTATACTTGCAATTGAGGGATGCAAGGAGGAGGAAGTGCTGGCTACAGAATGTGATGGACGCACCAGCAATGGCCATGGGACCGAAGGACAGGTTCAGATGAAATGCTGTCGATCACACTGTACGGCAGAGAAGAGCTATTGTTCATTAGAATGCAATTAATGGTTTTCTACCCTGTGGCCAGAGGGCAGTTTTTCCGGGATTCCAGCTATTGAATCCGAATTAAGAACAACCTGCAGGTGATCAAGTGCAGAGACTTTGAGTAATAAACGTTGCTTCTATGTTATGTTACTCAAGACGAACGAATGTTAAAGGGAGTAAGGGATCAGTTCAGGCAGAGAGTAGTTTCTAGGAGAGTGTAGGAATTTGCATCGACTCCCAATCGCATGGGGGTTTTATTACAAATCCGCGCCCGCACCCTGTTAGGAGGGGTGGCGGTCTAAATTTTTTTGTTCGGTCAGGGAAAGTGTAGGGTTCGCGTGTTGCTCAGATGCAAATTTCTGGTAGCTGCGCAGTGCAGGCCAGTCGAAGTGAGTTCGGAGCAGGTGTCTGGTCTATTTAAGGGACACACGCTGAGTTGGCAAGAGCCCAAGAAGGGAGTGGAGATTTGTACGGTAGTACGTTACGCTATTAGTAGAGATACGAAAGAGTCGAGAAAAGTTAGATTGAAGGTGATAGCGGTATTTAACTGATAGAGCACGTATTAGTATTTAGCCTAGGTGGCTGCACGATTTCCATAGTTAGTTCAGAGCCCGATGGTTACGGGTCTTGGTAGTGAACGTATATTCTGCCTGAAAGGGTTCATTACGACTTTAAAGTTCAGTTTCTTAGTACCGCAAGTTGCGGTACTGTTGTGTTATTATTTGAAGCCCCAAGTCGGTCTATGTTAGTCTACCTCTACGTAGAAAATAAAGGAATTATTTATATTTATGCCTATTACTTAGTGTGCCTGGACCGTTAGAGGATTCACAGGGTACATAAGACATAGAACCATATACGCTGACGAAAAAACATGTAATACGTCGTACCTACCACGCGTCATTTCAAGAATCGTCTGTTATGGAACACAAGTACAAAATAAGAGGAACAAAGTAAGAGGAATTATAGAAAAGAAATCGTTAAAAAGATTATAGCTTGCATAGATGATACTAGTGGATTTTCTATCAATAGCTCAACTAGTAAAATTATTAGAAACATTTCAATTCTTACAGCTGTTCATATGATGAACAAATCCTGGAAAACTATTTCCTCTGACGCAATAAAAAGTTCTTTCGTAAAATGTAAATTTTCAACACACGTAACAAATGATGAATTAAATGATGAATCGATTACAAACGCAAATGATTTACCACCAGAAGGAATGACAGAAGAAAATTTTTCCAATTTTGTAAACTTCGACAATGACTTTGTAGAATGTGGTGAAACTTTAGACCCTCAATTTTATCAAAGCGAAGTCGATGAAGATGAATTTGATGAAGAATGTACCATTAAAAAGATTCCGTCACATGTTGAAGTTAATAACGCTTGTGATATTATAAGACGTTTCTTGGAAACGAAGCCAAATGCAGACTCTCATTTATTTTATAAACTAGAAAATCAAATAACAGATTTGCTGCATTCACAGAACAGTAAACAGTCTAAAATATCCGACTTCTTTAGCAACAAATAAGTAAGTAACATTGCAATTATTTCAAAATAATTAAGGGAAATTTGTATATTCTACAATAAAATTAGCTCATTTTTCATCAATTTTCTAAATTTTAATGTGTTTAAATTGTTTCTTACTTTTAATTAATAATTGTTTGTTAATTATAATAGTTTAAATATGCCTATGGTTTAGGTAATTTTTAATGCTTTCTAGGTTTAACTGTAACTTTAAACATTGTGGGCGTGTCAATGTGATCCCGGATAATGGAATATCCCGCTTATTAGAATAATTTTTCGTGGCAAATTGGCTATTCCATTAAGCGGGCTCGTATGCAGTTCTTCATACTGAATAATATACCGAGTCAATAACACTGTCCGTCATCAACCAGATGTATCGCAAGCAATGTGAGCAGGTTATCGTCCGATCGCCAATGGATTCAATAACGCTGACGCATTCAGTGTGAATAGAAAAAGCCTAATAGTAACTGAAACCATTGTTTGTTGTGTAACTGAACCGACTAACCCCCCCCCCCCCGTAACTCCTGATACTTATCAGATATTTTAACTAACCCAGATCCTAACGGAAAGTATCTCTTTAAGAGTCTAGGGCAGGGGTGGGCAATAGTAAGTCGTTAATTCGATCGCGATCGACCCGTGGACCGCCAAGACATTTTGAGGTGACCGCCTTTACTAATCCCTAAGACGCGCATACTAAAAGAAACATATTTATGGAACACCTACGCGATTTGCTTTAAACGCGGTTTAAAAAGAGTAATTATTTTTCTTTTAGTTATGTAGTTAAATACATATTCCGTATTTATTATTAAGTTATAATAAACATTGTACACCGTTTTGTAACTCACCACACCTACGTCACTGGGTGGACCGCAACACCTTGAAAAAATTAGAAGTAGCCCGTACCCTGGAAAAGTCTGCCCACCCCTGGTCTAGGGCCTGTTCTCATAGTATCCGTAAGTGTTACACGTATTGAAATATATTTAACCAATTACAAACCTCCAAACGATGAGCCACGAAACTGTTAAAGTCTATGAATAATTTAAAATATGTCAGTGCGAGTAGCACTGCCGCTGGAGGATTCTGTGTGAACAGGTGCTTACTCGTATTGAAATATTTTAAACCAATCACAGACATTAGCAATTTCGTGACTAATCGTCTGGAGCTACGATTAGCCACAAAATGGTTAGCGATTACCCTGATAAATGGTTAAATATATTTAAGTACGAGTAACGCTGACACTGACGGATTGAATGCGAAAGTGCCCTAACTGCCAAGCGTTGCATCCATAATACTTCAAGCCCTCTTCAGTTATTTTACCGTCGGCTAGAATTACTATTTCGTGAAATAAATGGGAGGAGCGTTTATCACCTAAGCTTAAATTCTCAAACAATTTCTTTAATATTGCTGACTCAGTATCTGAAAAATTATTGGTAATGCCTGATTCTTAAGGCGACATTGGACCTTCAGATTGGCAAAAATATGTCCCCAGAACGATTTTTTTTCTTTCGAAAAATGATTTTGCAACTCATCAGCTTTAAATTTAAAAAAAAAGTATGTTGATCCGATCATTATTAACCGAGTTATAAGTATTTTTTTTAAACGTAAACAATGGAAATATTAGTCAAATTAAAACTTTAAATGCCATTTTCTCAAAACAAGTTTTCATGTCGTTTCGGTAAGTTCAAAATGTTCGATGCGTCAAAATGTTTCTTGAATTTTCCTAAAATTATTATTTATATATGTTAGAATAAAACAGAATAATAAGTTAGAATAATATATGTTAGAATATCTTATAATGATCTTGATCTGATTTTGCTATCGGTCAAGAGGCATAAGCAACAACATCAGAACGAAAAAGAACAAGTTCAGCGAGCCACTCAAAAAAATAAATGTAGTATATTGCGGTAGTATATATATCTTTATATATAAAAGACAAAGTCTGTGTGTGTGTGACCGAGTTTTTGTCTGCTCGCGGCACGGCGCAAAGACGGCAGGTCGGACAGTCTTGAGATTCGACACGAAGATGCCCCCCGAGGTCACATTATGCACCTCGAAGCCCTTTTTCGATTATTTAAATTAGATTTTCCGTAATTAAATATTTAGTCGCGATTTGGAGCTCCCGGACGAGTAAAAGCTCCGTAAATCCTAACGTATCCGTCGAAGGATTTTTTTTTCGGATGAGCCTATACGGGAAAGATGACACTATACGGAAATCACAATTAAATTGTCTGTCTTAATTTATCGATTAATTGTGATTTTTTTTCGATCGCCTGTACGCACCCGGTTTTCGGGAAAAAACGCGATTTTGGCCGCTACCCTTTTTTCCAAATTGTCGAATCGATACGTAAATGTTGTTACATTTTTACGAAATTTTTATCTCAGAGACCCTAGACATCACAGTTTCGAAAGCCAGAACCAAAATTAATTTACAAATTGTAGTTATTTTTTAATAATTTATTTTATGACTCGGAAACTCTTACGATAAATCTCATTTTGGAGATTTAGTTCTTCATTTCCGGAAGAAGGTAAAGCGGGTGAAAATAGGCGTGTCTTTTTCGACGTCAAGCACGTGATGTGTTGGTTCGTTTGTTTTCTATGAGGGATTTGGTGGTTAAAGAAAATCGATTACTGTTGCAGTGATAATCGATTAAAAAATCGCATTTAGCAATGCTGTAATTTTTTTACCCAACACTTAGTTAATATCATATAATTTTTGGTGTGTTTGTGGAAAAAATCTATGAAGATTTCAAAGAATTTCAGCACAATAAACATCTTAATACGTTTTTCGTCTCGCTGACTGTTGTGGAAAGTTTTAAGTAATCCTATGTCAAAAATTTTGCCAAAATGTGCCAGAAAGGATTAAATTTATATGGGTAAAATAATGTATCGTGGTGAGGAAAAGGATGACAGCGACGCCCATTAACAAAGGGTTAAGGCTACTAAAAAATTGGTAATTCCATTACCCGTGCAACGCCGGGACGGGTACAGCTAGTATATATATATATATATATATATATATATATATATATATATATATATATATATATATATAAGTGTCGAATCACGCTCGTTATTAACATCGAGTCTTGGAGTCATTCGTAATTAAATCAGTCCGTGGCGTTGTGGAAATGATCTTCGACACAAGATAAGAAAGAAGACAGTTCATTATTTATTATAATGCAAAAGACCCAGAGCTCCCTCAACTTATTAAATACAATTTACGATTATATTAGTGAACCACTCTATCCCGTAATTACTCCGGAGATCCGTAGCACCTCCGTCCTCTACGAAAATCCACAAGCGTCTGCCAATTTCTTTGTCATTCTCCTGCTCAAACTTTTGCTTAGCTCATCATCGAATGTTCTGTAACTTTCTTCGTTACATAATGCTACCTGTTTCAATTGAATAATCTTCCTTTAAAATCCTAACCGTCAGGTGGCGACCCCTATTGATAACCTTTGCTACTAAAAACCCTTCTTCCTTTTTACGCCGATACTTTCGTGAATAATTTTTGATTGCCCATTCCCATTTTTCCCGAACAAAAGCCCCCTATATTATATATATATATATATATATAATTTCAGAGTTCTTATGTACAGTCAGTGCACGGTGTGACGCCATTTTGCAGGCTGGAAATTTGCATGATGTGACGAAGTTCTGCACACGAGAATTTCCGTATGTGTGCTGCCACAACTACGTGTTACTTTACACAGTCACGTAGTGGACGCTGAGTTATCAGTTCCCAGGAAAGATAAACTGTTAGAATAACATATTTTAAAGGAAGCTATTTTATTTTAATATGGGAAAAAAATATGGGAAACAACGAATTCAAGAGACAATATAAAGTGAGGCAAAAAGTGAAAGAAATTTAATCTAGAAAAAAAGAAATAAAATAATTTTATAAAAGCGCTGAAATTGTTTTTTTTTTTTGTAAAATAATTTTTATACTAAACAAAGTTCTGTGTTATTAAATAAACAACAAAATACTGTATAACAAGTTAGAGTATTAATGGAAAATGCAGTAAAACATAAGATACAAAAGTTATGCAATTGGCATTTTTTAGGTAATTGCACGGTTATAATTGTTCGTCGACAATTTAACCAACGAATATATCCATATTAGACGGACATAATTACAAAATAATATGGGTAAAAACACCGGGAACCATCATTATTACTTATAATCATCATAATTGTTCTAAGCTTAGTAGATGTTTTTAGGATATTATATACTTGCTCAGGGTTTCAGAGAAAAGTTAATGCATTCTGTGAAACTGCGTTTAAATACTCAAATAATAACTACCGAATGAAAAAATAAAAATTTTCCAACACAGTTTGTATCATTTCCAGTCAGAATATATGAGAATCATTCATGAAAATACGTTAAGCGGTTTAGTTTAATACGGTAGTGAATGAAACTTCTGAATTGGCACAGTGAAGAGACACTAGAAAACTAGTGAAATGAGGAAAAAGATAAATTTCTGAATTTAGAACAATTGACAAAATTGATCGAATTTTTGAAAAATTATAAAGTTTGCCTCTTCAGAAAATATTTTAGATTCAACCAAATATGTTGTTACGACAAAAGCGAGATACATAGTTAGAGCGTTTTCATCTTTCAGGGCAAAAAAAACTGTTTTTCGACGGGAGTTTTCCGAGGAATGTACAGAAAAATTGGGAGAAAAAATTTCATTCTTTTCGAAGAGCGGAGGGGGAAAAATTAACTAATAAAAAATTGACGTATAAATTAAGTATAAAAAGTTTAGTATTTGTTATTCCAAATAATGTAATAAATTGTAATTTATTGTTCCAAATTATATTCCAAGATAATTTATTATGATAACTTATACCCTTTTAATTATTTAAATAACAAAAGTGCTTTGATTTTTAAGATTGGAAAACTCATACATCGAATACAAAGCTTGTTAATGAAAGAAATTGATTCGTTAAGCTATCCTTAAGCGTTCAGGGGTGATTTAAAAAATATTTTTTTCAATTTTCCGTTGTATCAATTTTTTATATTGACATGTAAGTTGGAAATCTAACTGTTACAGTAAAAGAAATTTTCATAGGCGAAAGATTATACTGTAAAAAATGACTACGAATTTGACACTTCCGCAAAATACAATAACTCAAAAATATAGAAATATATCATCATTTTATAAATAAAAGAAATAAGATAGCACCTTTCCCTAGGAAATCTAATATTCTCAAGATCTGATTATCTCAGAGGCTGTAGCAGTTAAAATCTGTAAATGTACAGGATAATAACTTAAAATGAACCTTCTCTATTTTATTATAATATGATAAATTATTTCAACTAAACCACTTTAGTTTTAATGCATAATTATTTGCAAACCGCTAAGGAAAATGATGAGAGAAATAATAATCTCTATTAATACGCATGCAATCATTGGGTATGATTTAAAGAACAAACACAGTATTGTGACGTTATCTTAACGCAAATAATAAACACATAAACACTTCACTAATGGCATAAATAGCGTAAAATCCGGAGTTTTCAGTACTACTAGATAGCAGAGTAATGCCCGCGCCCACCATAAAACCTAATACGTTTCATCACCGTTGGCTGTATAAGAAGTAAAGTATTTATAAATTCCAAGTCACGTACAACATCTTCAGACCAGTTACATTTCCTCATCCCGAAGAAGCTATAACGTGCCTCCTAGAAATTTTAAGGTAATGTATTTTCAAAGTTTACGATGCATTTGACTCGAGACAAATCACCATTTCTCCTCATATAATAGGAACATTATGGAAGTTCAATAACGTTTCCGTCGCATTTCACACTTATTTATACACCGGCATAAAATTATACCCACAGTTTTACGGACGTCTATTAAAAACCATTTATCTCTATATATTTTTACACACTATATACACACACACACACACACACACATATATATATATAGTATATATATATATATATATATATATATATATATATACAGTCAAACCTCGCTAACTCGAACCTCGATTTCGCGAATTTTTCGATATCTCGAAGAAATAAAAACTCCCTTCAACTTTCCTATGCACTGAATGTTAAAAAAACCTTGATTTGGCGAATTTTTTTTGGCTCATCCCTCGATAACTTGAATTTTTTTCCATAAATGGAGAAGAAAAAAATTTCTAAAAACAAAAAAATAATATTCAAAAAATAGAAATTTTTAAAAAGTAGAAAATCTATTAAAGCATTACAGTGGTAAAACCCTGCATAAACTTTAAAAAGATGGGATATAAAAACGGAAGATAACACAATGAAATTACAACTTCTCTTGACCCTCTAAGATGGGAGTTGAAATTCTTATTTATTGTTTTCTTATCTCGCTTCAGTCAGTTGCCACGCATATGCAGTGACCATCGATCCTTTCTTTTATTTTTTATTTTTTTATTCTCCAAGGTTACTTTCTAGAGGGGTTGGGGTGATTTTAACAAAACAGGAAATTAAGGCATGAACAAAAATCAAGAGGTGGGATGGCTTCCAAGAAGATTGCAAAATTTCTTATCATTGCAACAAGGAGTGAAATAAAAAAAAACTACAGGTGTGAATGCATACCTCTGCTGTCTTGCATTCAAGCTAGTGCCTCGATGCTCATGCACCTCGATAACATGGAATTTAATGACTTTGCCGTTGTAGATGATACGGTAATAGTGTGTGGTCAGTGGGAGGACAATGACATCATTGGTCAGACGAAAGCTCCTTGTGTATTATCAGAAGAAGAGAAGGACGAAATCCGCCATTCGCCACCAAATGTGACAAACAAAGAAGGACTATTTGCAGTGGACGCTTTGAGGAGATATGTTGAAAGTCAAACAAATAGGTAAGAGGACACATTGAAAGCCATCGACCACTTAGAAAGTGTAATAGATAAAATTTCAGACTCTTCTCTGAAGCAAACAACAATTGAATCTTTTTTCAAAGAATTTTGTAAATAGTGTTTATTAAAATAAAAATATGGATTACTTTTTGAAAAGGTATGTAAAAAAGCTTTTATTTTCTCTATTACTATTGATAACATGCGATTTTCGATAATTCGAATTTTCGATATTTCGAATTTTTTTATCTCTCCCTTCAAGTTCGAGATATCGAGGTTTGACTGTATATATATATATATATATATATATATATATATATATATATATATATATATATATATATATACATATATATATATATATACATATATATATATATATATACATATATATATATATGTATATATATATATATATCTTTATATATAAAAGGCAAAGTCTGTGTGTGTGTGACCGAGTTTTTGTCTGCTCGCGGCACGGCGCAAAGACGGCAGGTCGGACAGTCTTGAGATTGGACACGAAGATGCCCCCCGAGGTCTCATTATGCACCTCGAAGCCCTTTTTTCGATTTTTTAATTAGATTTTCCGTAATTAAATATTTGGTCGCGATTTGGAGCTCCCGGACGAGTAAAAGCTCCGTAAATCCTAACGTATCCGTCCAAGAATTTTTTTTTTTTTTGACGAGCCTATACGGGAAAGATGACACTATACGGAAATCACAATTAAAATTGTCTGTCTTAATTTATCGATTAATTGTGACTTTTTTTCGATCGCCTGTACGCACCCGTTTTTCGGAAAAAAACGCGATTTTGGCCGCGATCCTTTTTTCCAAATTTTCGAATCCAAATTGTCGAATGTTTATGATATATTAAAATAAATACTGTAAGCTATAATATGTATGTAAATCATGCTATCAAAACCAATCACTTTTTATTTTCTTATTAAAAATTTTGAATGTATCTTTGTTAGTTTAGCAGGATTATAAGAGGAAATAATAATTTTGAAAAGAATAATTACGTATATTTTATTAGGGAAAGTATTTCATATTTTTATTCTGGCAGACGAAAATATCATATATATTGCGATGATAATCGCATGCACAAAATGAAATTGATGAAATGGAAACACACATAGAAAGCAGTGGCTGTTGAACATGTAGTCATGAGTATTTCATGAGAGAAGCACACTCATATATTCAGAAATACACGAATTACACAGTGAATTTATTTTATTCAACATAAAACACTCATTATTCCAGCACATCACTATAGGGTAGGTTTGCAGGAGGAATACTGATTGCAATAACAGCCACCGGAACATGCCGGAGCTTGGGTATAAAGACACTCTACATTCTTGGACAGGGGCGGAACACAGGACGCGGACAAAAGCAGAACGAAAGAAACGCCAGAGAGGGCGACCAGATGATCAAGAGTGCAAGGCACGGAAGGGCGCGAAAATCCTCTGCTCACAATTTATACTAAGGGGACGCTAGGGGTTTAGAGTTCTTTAATTGCTTAGAAACGAACACCTGACTTGACCATGTGAACCATAACTCATCTATGAATAATACTTCAGTCATACCGAACATTCGATGCAAAGGCGCGTGGTTCTGAGTCATGTGGTCAAAGAGTAATACTAATGTTCCGCGCGTCCAGTTAAGCGATATTTTAACTGGATAGTTATTTTATTCCTAGGTCGCAAATGTCAATAGGGTCTGTGCTTCATTGAGTGGTTAACGTAGAATACGTGTTAGGTTTCTGAGACAATTAATAATGGTGTGGCGTTATTATTACTCTCTCTCACTCACTCACTCACTCTCACGCATACACATACACAGACAAACACACACACACACACACGTATGCACACACGCACACACACGCATACACACACGCATACACACACGCACACACACGCATACACACACACATACACACACACACATACACACACACATATACATATATATATATATATATATATATATATATATATATATATATATATATATATATATATATATATATATATATATATATATATATATATATATATATATAATATATATATATATATATATATATATGTATGTATATACATACGAAGTTAACAAAATTGGTGTAGTTTTCATCTTAGTTTTCAAACTAGAGACATATTTATAGTAATAAATATGGATAATGCAAAGACATTAAACGTTTTTACGGCACGGTTGCATTACATCGAGTTGCATTGTGTCGAGTTATATTCCTTAAATATTATGGATTTAGTTAATTAAAAAAAATTTAGTTACTTTCAAACATTTTGATATTCAGAGATTAACATTTTCTCGACATATTTCAGACGGTTAAAAAAAAGAAAAAAAAAACACTTGTATAAATGGAAAAAAAATTGTTCATACCACTTTGAATGAGATTACTCCCTAGTGTTGATATTGTTTTGAATTGCCGGACAAAGGATGGTTCTCTAGGCCATTACTCCTCAGGATCTCAAATATTTTTGCACAATATCTCTGAAGCAGCATTTAATTTAGAGAACGCATCTGAGTGTTCTGCCGTGCAGAATGAATGTTGCTTATACTAAACATTATGCTACTAATTTGTCTAAAGCTGAGTCTTCAAATTTAGTAATGTATTCTGACGCTTCTTGGGCAACAGCGGTAGATTCCAGAAGATCCAACAGTGGTTTTACTATATGGTCATTAGGTAATGTACTTTTAGGATGGACATCCTGTACTCAGAAATGTACAGCAAAGAGTACGATGGAATCAGAATTTATAGCTCTTGATACAGCAGCTTGTGAAGCATTTTGGATTTCGTGAATTATGAATGAATGTAGACTATCGTTTTCAAAATTTGTGCGTATAATTTTATGTGATAACAAGGCAGCTATTTTCTTTTCCAGTAATATTATTGTTAATAACAGAAGTAAACATATCCATGTTAAATGTTGTTATGTTAAAGATTTAATTGAGAAAGAATTAATTTGTTTATTACGTAAATACGAAGTTCAGTTATGCAGATTTGTTAACAAAAGCATAATTAAAATTAAGGTTATTGGAATTTGTTAAACATATTTACTGTAATATTATGAAAGGGGGAGAATGTGAACTGAAGTGACTTCACAATATGTAAATTTCCTTAGTATATAAGATGTTTCATCAGACGATGTGTGTACTGTTCTGTTCTGTTCTGCTGGTGTAATGTTGTCTACGTAAATAAATGTTTCTTTGGTTTAACCAGACTATTATTGCAATGTGCACGCCTCTCTCGTTTTGCTCACAAGAACATCAAATACGCATTGGCGCATTAACAATTCCAATAGATTGCGAATGAGCTCTCAAACAGTCGTTTCCTGTCGCGAGTCTAAAAACAGCAACTGCGTCAGGGACAAAAAAGGTGTTTTCAACCGAAAAACCTCATTTTTGTCTATTTAGAGGTCATTAAGCAGTCGGATTTATAGTTCCTGTCCGGAGTCATAATTGTCAAAAATCTCGACGAATGAAAAGTCATCAACTTTTACACTCGTAGAACAAAAAGTCCTCGACTTAATTCGTCCCAGAACATGCCGCATAAGTAGCGAGCGCGTAAGTCGAAATTTATCATCAACGACATCATCACCGCGTCTGTACTCTGTGACATGGAATTCGACTTTATAAATATATTTTCTAATCTCATAGTCTTGATACAGCATTGATTCGGTTCCATGCACATTTTAGTGTATCTGTTTTATTATGTATGCCCTAAGATGTATGTGTGCTTGGGATCGCGCCTATGGTTTATTTTGTACCGGTTTCTGGAAGAAAGGTATGTACCTCCCGGAGGCAAATTTAGCGTAACATGTAGAAAGGTTTTGTGAACAGATAAAAGAGTGACTTGCCACCCCTTCTCGGCTGTAAAGGGGTCTTAGCGTCCCCATAGCAACGGCCTAGCAACATCATTTTAGCCAATGAGAGCTGAAAGGTGTTTGTTGGAGTACATAGCTCACCTCTGCTCTTCCCGGTTCTAAAAAAAATTTGGAAACGTTTCTTAGTGATTTGAAGAATAAGAAGCGACAGGAGACCTCGTCTTGGTCCGATCTAGAACTATCCGCCATTTTTTCTTGCTTTGCCGATTCCGCTGGTCAACTTAGTAGAACCGATCAGATGCTTCATTCTCAAACGAGGGTGGTCGTAAGTCATAATTATTTGTGTTATATTTATCAGGCGAGAGTACAGGGCTAATTTAATATATGTAATTTGAATTTTATGTGTTCTAATAATTTTTTTAATGTATGAAAACAATTAATATGATGATTTCTGTAAAAGTTTGTAATCAGTGTTTAAATTAATGTTAAGCAATATTAAAAGAAATGAACTGGTTTTGATTCTGGTAGACTTGACATGTAATATGGTACCCTTGGCACAATCCAAGGTCTTAAATCCTAATTTGGATTAATTGAGATTTTTTTTATCTACATGGTTAATTTTATATTTGTGGGTTTTTTTCTCTCTATGGGAGGGGGGGGGAGGAATGTGACATGGAATTCGACTTTATAAATATATTTTCTAATCTCATAGTCTTGATACAGCATTGATTGGGTTCCATGCAGATTTTAGTGTATCTGTTTTATTATGTATGTCCTAAGATGTATGTGTGCTTGGGATCACGCCTATGGTTTATTTTGTACCGGTTTCTGGAAGAAAGGTATGTACCTCCCGGAGGCAAATTTAGCGTAACCTGTAGAAAGGTTTTGTGCACAGATAAAAGTGTGACTTTCCACCCCTTCTCTGCTGTAAAGGGGTCTTAGCGTCCCCATAGCAACGGCCTAGCAACATCTTTTTTAGCCAATGAGAGCTGAAAGGTATTTGTTGGAGTACATAGCTGACCTCTGCTCTTCCCGGTTCTAAAAAAATTTGGAAACGTCTTTTAGTGAGCTGAAGAATAAGAAGCGACAGGAAGAGGACCTCGTAGTGGTCCGATCTAGAACTATCCGCCATTTTTTCTTGCTTTGCCGATTCCGGTGGTCGACTTAGTAGAAACGATCAGATGCTTCATTCTCAAACGAGGGTGGTGGTAAGTCATAATTATTTGTGTTATATTTATCAGGCGAGAGTACAGGGCTCATTGAATATATGTAACTTGAGTTTTATGTGTTCTAATAATTTTTTTAATGTATGAAAACAATATGATGATTTCTGTAAAGGTTTGTAATCAGTATTTAAATTAATGTTAAGTAATATTAAGAGAAATTAAATGGTAACATTAGATATTAAATTTGAGTTCGTGTCCTTTAGTTATTCTCAGACATGTGTCAGAGTGTATTTCTCAAATTAATAATTTTGCAAAAAAAAAACCCACTATACAAAATATTCTAATTATTATATGTTCTAACTTTATTCAATATACTCTAAACTTTCAAAAATACTTAACGCTTTCGTTTGTATCAGCGCAAGACTTGTGCGTTTGCGTTTGAGATCTTCAATCGAAATTTATCAATAATTTCTCCGTTGTTACTATTAAAATACCACTTTTCTTCGAAATTATCGTCGTGTCAAAGTTGAAAATTACAACAGCGTACCTACGAATCCACGTAACTCGAGAATTTACGGTAGTAAGTGCATTGGGATTCGGTACCGAGGGCGTTCCCTACAAGCATCTCTGAATGCTTTCGTGTCTACAGCGGATATGGGCACGTTAAATCTGTAAGACCAAATGTTTCCCATGGGGCTTTTCGGGTTGGAAGGAGAGTGCAAGCTCTGACCCTGGTGATGATCGGTTTAAATAAGAGTGGCGCCAGGGCAGATGTGGACTCCGACCCTTCTGGTAACAAGGGCGAAAACCAGAGCCGCACCCATCTTGCCCTGTAAGGGGCATGGGTCATAGACAGAGAGAGATTACTGCAATTTACTACGCTTCCTTTCTTCTATTTAGGTAAGTGGTTCCCAACCCGTAGAAGTCTGCGCACCATAAAGCGAAAAATTGAACCGTGAGCGGACCCCCCCCCCCCACACACACCGACATGAGGGGGGGGGGACATCCCGGGTGGAGGGGGAGCTATAGAAGGCAAAAGGGATACAGGATTGGAGGGTGAGGGGGAGCTCAGGCAAAAGGGATACAGGATTAACGTACTCACATTCTAACGTATCATATTCTAATAATAAAATAATTATGTTAAACTTTTAAGAAATTTGAATTCAGCACCTGATAGTCATCGGATATATTCCGCCTAATTCAATGAACATTGCTTTGTAATTCAATGAACATTGCTTTCAAAATTCCCTTTTATTTAGCAATTTTTTATATGTAGTTCCAGACCACTCCCGAGGCTCTTTCGAACCACCGGTTGGGAACCACTGGTTTAGATGCATGTAGTTCTGTCACATGACAGTGAGCAATTTCACGGAAGAAATTCAAGGATGGAAGCGTTCAGTCGCAGGGGGGAGAATGAATTTTGTTAGAATTTTGCTTTAGTTACCAGTAAATTATTAATTCCCAAGGCAGCAACTGCCACCTCCCAGCTCATGTTAAGAACTGTTAACTTTTGCTATAAATCGGATATTTCTTCTAATCTTAAGTTTCGTGCATAATTATATCGATTCTTTTAATATGTATTACATTTTTTAGCACCGGAACATCTCTTTTTAGCTCTAATTATATTTTCTGCCTTTTCAAGAGTCGTGTACTGAGTGATTTTGTGCTCTGTAAATTCGATTAATTAATATTAGTGAAAACAACTATCGCAATTAAGTTAATCATAATAATTTTCATATTAGCTTATTGTACTTTGACGTTTTAGATCTTCCTTTATTGTTAGATTGCTTATAGTGTTAGATACTTTTACTGATAGCTTTAAGTAAAATAATAATATCAAATGTAAAATGAAATCCATTTGTTTTACTGTACATTTGACTGAGTGGAAAGTTAATACTGAGCAATACTTCTACATTTGTAGAAATGTGCCTTATTATATATTTTCAGAAATATATCATAAAAAAGAAAAAAGCTCACGGATTTCGTTAAGAAGTGAGTTTCATATTATTGTTTTGTACAAAACTTTTTATTTATACAATGTTCAAAAATAAATAACTTTTCTGTGTATCTTTCTCGAGTGATGATATATTTATCAAAGTAAACATCGAGAAAATATACCAATGAAAAATAGATGTTTTTATTCTTAAAAAATTCAGTTCCCTGTCTCTCTAAGTAATATCCTTGAAAAAACAAATAATTTTTTTCAAAAAGGTAAATTTATATATATATATATATATATATATATATATATATATATATATATATTATATATATATATATATATATATGTATGTGTGTGTGTGTGTGTTTGTTTGTGTGTGTGTGTGTAAACATCACACACACAATGTTTATGTGTGTGTGTATGTGTGTAAGGAAAAACATAACACACGTTTTGTTTGTGTGTGTGTGTAAGGAAAAACATAAAACTGAAATATAGGGGGGATTTTCTTAGGGAAAAAGGGGAATTGGCAATCAAAAATTATTAACTCACCAAAGTTCACCATAAAAAGAAGATGGGTTGTTAATAGCAAAAACTATCAATAGGGGTCGCCACTAGACGGGTACCGTTCAGAAAAGAGATATTTTTCGGCAGATGTAAGTTACGTAAAAAGATTACATAAGAAGAAGTGTGGAGAACATTCCATGTTGAATCAGCGGAAAGATTGGGCGGGAGTGTAACAAATAAAAGCTGGTTAGCCGGCACTTAAGTTTGAGAGAGGTAACAAGTACGTCTTCATGAGAGATTTCAAATGGGGTGGAACTTTGTCGGAGCTCTGGACAAAACGTAATGGAATAAAAACTAGTTAATGGAACTATGTCGTGTATATTCATTGCAGTGCCCGATTGCTTTTCATTAATTAATAACCCATGATAACGAAATCTGTCACATTATATATATATATATATATATATATATATATATATATATATATATATATATATATATATAGTTACAAAAGAGAGAGAAAGAAATAAGATAAAAGATAAAAGAGCATGTTGACACCAATAAGCGCTATGCAGCTCCAAAACGTCAAACAAAAATATATATTAAAGATTGATATTTAAAAACAATAAAAAGAAAAAGTCGAAAACCGTACAGCAGCAGTATGAACAATTGAAAAATCTCACAGAAAGAATACTTATATGGAGATGTACCTAAGTGACCGGGGGGAGTTGTGACCACCCCTCTCCGATTAAACATGTTTATGTGCCATGGCAACACTCTCGGTGGTCTGGTACATCCCCTAATTTTAAAGCAGTGCCTTTAGCCAAACTAACAGCAATAAAATATGAAGTTGAACAATCTAACTAAAAAGTACAATCGAATACACTCGAATACACTCGAGGTGTGGTACTCGAGTGGCACACGCCCAGTGGACGTTTGGAATCTGCTTTAAGCAGTAGGTCCCGGTCTAATGAGCCTTCGTGTAAGAAAATTGTACCGTAGCACTCCAAACCAAATGAATATCGATGACCATGATACATTTTTAATTTTCCCACACTACCCATGTACACGTTCAACTTGCCACGCAGTTTTTTTTTCAATGTGGCAGACACTTACTTCTATGACGGTAAGCACTTCTCTGACATTAGCCCATGAAGACCCGCGAAGATTTTGCTGACTGCTTTGTGATGGGAGCACCCTATTGGTATAAGGGGGACGACACGGAAGCGAGCAAGCCATATTAGGGATTGGAACCGGAGCCCAGCTCAGAATGCTAACCACTACAGAAACGTGCCACACAGTTAAAACGCTGAAATTTCATCGCACCAGAACTTTTGTCTACCTAGTGTGCGAACATGTACGTAGCTCTTCTATGGTAAAACAACGAGATAACAATACCCCGAAAAATATTAAATGTAAGTTTACAAAAGATTGTACTTTTTTTTCTGAGTGCAGAAATTGCCCTTTAATTAGTTTGGCTTAGTTTTTATGAGTTTTGTTGACACTAGCAGTCGGATGTCGTTGTAGTAGGGTGTGCATTATAAAGTTTGGCATTTTGACATGTGGCAAAACCATTTATCTGCTTGTGTGTATAAATTTAGATATTACACATGGACACTGCATTTAATGATTTTTCAAACTCATGATGCAGTCCACTTCCCCTCAATCTCCCCCTTCCCAAAGACAGCTATGTTTGCTTCTCTAAATGGGGCTCCTATAATTAAGAAGCCAACAAATTCGTGGTGTAAGGAAGTGCTCTCCAACCTTTTTATCACCGCGGACCGGTCAACGTTTGATAATATTACAGCGGCCCGCTGACGGGGGAACGTTGATTGTTTATATTTTAGATTGTTTTGATTTAATAATTTTAATTTAATTGTATTTAAACATGCCTTCAAAATAAAATACACTTACACCAAAAAATGAATATAAAGTGTTTTAACATTTTAACTCAGTAGAACGCTAAATCAATGAGAACCCCGAGCTTGTTTCTTTGCAACGAGATAGTTCCATCTGGGAGTAATAGGAGACAATAACACCCGAAGTGTGTTGCTTATGTCCAGTTTATTCCGTTGTTTTGTTTTGGTTGCTGTCACTGCAGAAAAGCCCGCTTCACACAGATAAGTTGTCGGAAATGGCAATAGGGAATTAAGTGCTATGGTGACAATCTTAGGGTATTCCGACTTGAGTTTAATCCAGATCACCGGCAGAGTTGTTGTCTCAAACGTAGTTTTAAGGACGCCGTCATTTGTAATCACCAGCAGTTGATTTTCTTCTTGCAGTCATGCTAGATTCACCTGATTTATTGACAAATGCGTCGCGGATCATTCCGTACAAGTTCGTGGGTCTTTCGTGGTTGGGAAGTAGCGCTCGAACTATCTTAAAATCAAAGACAAGTGATCGTGCACCAACTGGGAGAATGAATGTTCAGGCTCAGTCTTGCCCAAAATCCCCACTAATGTCTGAAACATGTCCAAATTGTCTCTGTTCACGCGTCGTCCCCACAACTCCAGTTTGGTTTTAAATGCAGCTACTTTGTTTGGCAACTTAAAAGCAGTTTTCATTTTCCCCTGAAGGCGCGTATTGAGTTCATTGAACAGGCTGAATATGTCACACAGATAAGCCAGTTTTTCGACCCATACCTTGACACTTAAATGTGCTGCCAGTAGTGACTTCTTTTCTGAGAGAAATATCTGCAATGGATCTCGTAATTCAAATACTCTGATTAGCGATTTTCCTCTGGATAGCCATCTTATTTCTGTGTATAAGTGAAGGCACCTGTACTCTGCGTCCATCTCCTCACAAAGCTGTTCAAACAGGTGCGAGTTAAGGGCGTGTGCTTTGATGTGGTTAATAACTTTAACGGCATCAATCAATACGATGTTTAGTTCCGGTGACATTTTTCGGCTTGGCAGTATTGCGTAGATTCACTCTCATGTGCAACCTCTTTAATCCGAGCAGATAAACCAGACAGTCGTCCTGTCATGGCAGCAGCTCCGTCTGTGCATATGCCGACACAAAAGGACCATTTTAGTTGTCCTCATGTATAACTATCCAGTGACTTGAACAGTTCTGCTCCTATAGTGTTGGTAGCCTGTAGTGTATATAGACATAACAAATACTAATGCACATCCTCCTGATATAGATATCGCACATAAACAAGTAGTATTGCCTGGTTGTCGATATCTTGTTTTCGATATCTGTGATTCGTCAACGTTTAGTGCGTACCACGGTGATGCATTAACCCTCTCAAACAATTGTGTCTCAATGTCTTCGGCTATTTCCTCAATGCGCATAGTAATAGGGCTATCCGACAAAGGCATATGTGCTATATTTTTCACAGCAGCCTCTCCTAGATGTTCACGGCAAATGTCTTTAGAGGCGGGCAAGATGATTTCTTCACCGTCAGTGAATGGCTTTTTAGACTTAGCAATACGGTTTGCCACCAAATATTATGCTCTCAGTGCATTCTCCTTTATTGATGTTGTGGCCCTCATAAATTTCTTCTGTCCTTCGTGTTCCCGTTTTTTTTTCTTTCATAATACTCCAGGGGCTTGTCTTTTAACCCAGGGTGCTTGGCGTTCAAGTGGCGAAGCAGTTTTGAAGGTTTCATTGCCGCATTAGAGACCTGGTCTCCGCAAACTATGAAGAGCGGTTTTGGTGTGTTTTGGAATCTCTTGTCCCGATAAATCCATATTTCAAGTAGGACTCATGGTATTGTCTGTTAAAAGTTACATGTTTCTTTGATGTTGAAGGCGGCTCTTCTGTCTCTTCACTGGGCCTTTTCTTTTTCCCAAGGAAACTTTCTAACAACGTCTGTTTCATACTTATTTTTTCTTATTTGTGGGTTAAATTTGAGCAGAAACAATATAAACCTACAACAAGCACTGTTAAACATGAGAAAGTACCGGTGAACAGAGATAAGAGCGACACACACCTTATCTTTACCAAAGCTACAACGCCACTGAAGCTTGCAGCCGCTCAGCTCCGGACACAGAGCGGCTAGACTCTGCTCCGGGACAAATCTGATTGGTTGCTGAGACATGACATAAAATACATCACAAGCACCCAAAACGCATGCGTGAGCCTGCTGAATGCATGGCCGAACGCGATTTCTCGTGTTTACGTTTACAGTAATGTTTTTGTTTTATTATTGATACGTTCCAGTTATTTGAAATTTGTAATATTCGATAATGTTGATATTATTATAATTTTGATTCTAAATGATGTTACGTTTATTTATTGTTCAATAAAAAACTCGTTTTATTTATTTAGTTGTTTCGTTTTTTTTCTTTCAGGAAAGCGCTTTTATTTTCAATTTTATGACTGCAATTTTAAGTCATAATCTTGAAATGTTTAATAAACAATAAACTAATTTTAAAAAGTTACAAGATTTCTTCTGTTACAAAGGTATAAATTAGCACAAACCCGGCAAAGTCACACAAACCCAAGAGAAATACACCACAGTAAATAAAAAAGAAATAATTTAATGTTTCTTGGGCGGTCCGGTACCATTTGATCCACAGACCGGTACCGGTCCGCGTCCCGGGGTTAGGGGACCACTGCTGTAAGGAACGGTCAAGTATCACTAGGGATACGTAATTTTCCTATTTCCGAAATAGATGCGAATAAATGCGAAATTTGCCGGTAAGAGCGAATGAATGTGAAAATTTATTTTTTACTACTTTTCGGCGAAAACTCGAAGATAAACGGCTCTTTAAGCGAAATTAGGTAAAAATAGTAATAATTGATCAACACAATTGCTTAACTAAGACCATCCATGGTCTTTAACTAAGAGATCACACGCTCCTTCGGATTTGATGTGAATTTCACCCGGACAGTTTGTCCGTACCGGAATCATCAATGGATACAACGTTTTTTACAGAGAGCTACTTACAGTACTAAGAGATTCTTGTGGATGTTAGTCAGATTTTAAATGCAACGAAATGCTGCTACCTTAACTTTACAAAGGCATCTATACAAATTCTATAGTCCCGTTAACAGCGTAGATGCTCAGAGATATTTTAGTATATATATAACATAATAATTAATGACCGAAGGCAAAGACTTAAAAAAGAGAATCTGGAGACTACTATAATGTTAGCTTTTAACTAAGAATTTTGATACTTACCTATCCAAGTAACTAAAATTGTGATTTATTTTAAAATAAAAGATAAATTTTTGAATTTATTTATTGTTTGCGAATAAATGCGAAATTTTAAATATTGTATTTTTATTTCACAATTTCGAAAATTTTATGCGAAATTTACGTACCCCTAAGTATCACGTAATGGGGGGAGGTTCAAGCTTTGCTTATTTTGACTGACAAGGGGGAAGGGGGGGATCAGATCAATACTTGCGTAAAACAGAATACATGAATGCGAGAGAGTGCGCAGCGATGTGCTCCTGACCACATCAACTGCCATCTGTGTGTACTTACTTGTGTATTGTACAATTTGGTTTCAAAGAATTGATGAAACCTTTAGATCATTGTCGTAATTCTGACTGTCGTAGTTCATAGATTGTTGAAATGTCGTTGTTTCTAATGCCCCTTGGATAGGAGTATTCCACACCAGGTTCATATCGGTTAGCGTGTTGAGGGGTGCAGGTACGGTTTATAATTGCAACAGAAGGGTCGAAGTCTCATTTTGACAGATGCCACCTCAATATTGACCGATCAACCCCCAGAGGCAACATATCAGCGAATCGTATCCTCTCCTACCATCTAGGAAGTCATAGTGCGACTTTCCAGTCTATGGAGTGAACCCGCCATTATCAGGGCTATACACGGAGGTATTTAACGGCATTTTTCGGAATTCGAACCGAGCACCCTCAGTACAGAAAGCAAACACCTTACCTCTATGCTATCTCGGGCCTGTGTTGAATGTATTGTATGAAATAGCGACGAGAAATATACAAATATTACATAAGCGAAGAGGAGGGAGGTCAAATATTTGCATATTTTTGCTTACAAAGGGAAGGAGGGGCCTCAATTGACTAAAAATGTGCTTATGTAATACTTGAACGACCCTTAATGACGAATGTCTTCGGACAAGTACTACACTGTAAAAGAAAATTATAATATGCAGCAATAAGAAATATTTCTCTATAGTATTTTTCTTCGAATATATGCATGCAATACACTTTGCTAATAATTATTACGAGTTACAGTATCGAATCTTGTTACAAACGGGAAGTCTACAAATTACAATCTATATAATAACAGCTGAAGGTAAACAAACGTTAGTTTGTTAGTCAGCAGACACGGGGATGGGATAATCTCGCGAACCGAGCATAGAAGGATATCGCGAGTAGTACCGATGGACGCGGAAGGGGGAGACGCGTGCACTGATACCATCCTCAACTTTCAAAATTTTAACCTTTTTTAATTATTAAATTAAAACCGCCGAACTCAAAAGAAGCGGGCAATAGAAACAACTGTCATTCCGGGTGGGCCTGCTCCTTTCCGTTTCGCAAATTTCCACTATTTTCATGCATGCAAAATTAAACTTTTCCGCCCACCAATCGACAATTTTTTTTATTTCCATATGTTCTACAACTCTTCGTTTTTATAGATATGCACATTTTTAAAAAGTTAAAAATGTTTTTCACTGCAAACGAAGATTTTTCCCCAGAGAAGTTTTCCGAATTTCATGAAATCGACAATTTTGATGGAAAAATATTTCAGTTTTCTGCACCTGTTAATGTCAATTTTACGATTTATCGGTATTTTATAGATGTTTAGCTTCCAAAATATACCAAATACATTAGATTAAAAAAATGTTATCATTCTAAAAAAGCGTACTTACAAAACTCACTTTTGAAATTTTCCGCGCTGATCGCCATTGTATCTTAATGTAACTTGAATGCCGAGTTCATAATTCTTTGACTTATCATTTTGCTCACTAATAATTCGAGCAAATTCGTGAAATTTGTTTCTAATTAATGAGGAAGAGATGAGGATTCTTCCACCACCAATTTTGAATTCCTGAGAACTGTCTATTTTTTAAGCACTTTTTTCCCCCCATGAGATATAATATTTACATTCGGCCATGTTGCCAAAAGGAAGTCAATTAGTTGAGAACGAGTCATTTATTTAATAATTGAAATCCAGAAATAATTTTTGTTTTAGGAAATGAGAAGTTAAAATCTTTAGGATTTTTTCTAATTCAATAAACTTCTTTTTTATTTAAAAAGATAAATTTGAGAACGGAAATTTGAAAGAATTATTTCAAAAGCCAAAAACTGAAATTTGAAAGAGAGAATTTTAAATACTTATTTCGTTTTAAAAAAAAATCTAATATATTTTTAAGAGTGATTAAACAGTTTTTAATCTTTAAGAAATAAAACCATTTCGTTTTAAATCGAAAAACCAACACATCGGATTGCCCCTCAGCTAGTCTTACTATTAACAGCTGAAGGTAAACAAATGTTAGTTTGTCAGTCAGCAGACACGGGGACGGGCTAATCTCGCGAACCGAGCATAGCAGGATATCGCGACTGGTACCGATATATGCGGACGGCCGAGACACGTGCACTGATGCTATCCTCAACTTTCAAAACTTTAAACTTTTTTAATTATTCAATTAAAACCGCGGAACTCAATAGAAGAGGAGAGCAGAAACAGCTGACATTCCGGGTGGGCCTGCTACTTTCCGTTTCGCAAATTTCCACTATTTTCATGCATGCAAAATTAAACTTTTCCGTCCACCAATCGACAATTATTTTTATTTCCACGTGTTTTGCAACTATTCATCTTTAAGGATATGCACATTTTTATAAGGTTAAAAAAGTTTTTCATTGCAAACGAAGCTTTTTCCCCAAAGGAGTTTTCCGAATTTACCGAAATCGACAATTTTGATGGACAAATATTTCGGCACCTATTAATGTCAATTTTACGATTTATTGGCATTTGATGGATGTTCAGCTTCCAAAATATACCAAATACATTTAATAAAAAAAAATGTTTCATTCTAAAAAAGCGTATTTCCAAAACTCACTTCTGAAATTTCTCACGCTGATCGCCATAGTATCTTAATGTAACTGAATGCCGAGTTCGTAATTGTTTGACTTGTTATTTTACTCACTAATAATTCGAGCAAGTTCTTGAAATTTGTTTCTAATTAATGAGCAACTGACGATGATTCTTCGGCCATCAATTTTGAATTCATCAAAACTGTCTTTCTATTTTTTAAAGCATCCCCCCCCCCTCATGAGATTTAATATTGCCACCTTTCACGTAAGTAATGGTGGCTCAGCGGTATCGCTCCAGTCGTCTAAACCTAAGGTTCCGGATTCAAAACCATCCGCCGTCGGGTGCAAATTCATCTTTTATTTTAATTTGCTCTGCATGAGAGCTGTATGAAAATTTATCTATTATTTATTTCAGTTCAAAATTTGAAATCGGAAATTTTAAATAATTATTTTGTTTTTTATAAAAATCTAATATATTTTTAAAAGTGAATAAAAAGTTTTTAATCTTTAAGATATAAAACCATTTCATTTTAAATAAAAAAAACAACACATCTTGTTGCCACTAAGTTAGTAAATTATAAAGACACAAATACAGCAACAATGATTCTAAATCCGCTTGATTATCAGTTATCAGAGATTTTATTCGCTAAAGGAAACTTCTTTGTGGAACAGATTAATAATTTTTTTTTCTTCTAAAACTCTTAAAAAGCCTGTTATTAATGATATGAAATTAACAATCACACAAAAGAAATTGAAATTGAAAAATTCTAATAAAACTATTCCACATATTGGGGAACATTAAAAAAAATAACGTGCATTTTGCTATTAAACGAAATAAAAGTTCTCCGAAAAGAACTCTGTTTAATTGTTTCAGAACATAAAAGTGAAAGGAAATTATAGTTATAAAATTCTATTCATCTCTAAATAATGATGGTTGAACAAATTATAATTACTTGCTGAGACGACGATGAAAAGTTTTGAATAATTATAGGTAGAACAGTAATTTTTACCCAATTTATGCAATTATTGGAAAATGCTCAACTCTCTCGGAACAATTAGAAATTACCTAGCAATGAATAAACCTGTGGGTATTTTATTTTCCATTCCGTAGCTTTTATCGATAATACGTGCCTTTGTTTATTCGTGAAATATATTTCTTGCTTTAAAAACACTTTTATCAGGAATTAAAGACAGCTTAAAATTATGCTTTAATAGAAAAAAAGTGCAGGAAATGGATTTTTAATGATAAATATTTATCCCCGTATGAAGGAGAGGCGAATTTAGCAATGCCCAAATAAATTAAATGAAGTCAATTTGTTATGGAATTCTTCTGATACGGGGAAACATAATAAGTTATATTTCATTCGTGAAGTACTTTTGTTATTTCATAGCATAATAACTAACATTAATAAGGAATAAACCATAACGAATTTAATTATTTACCGTGTAATATCTGTGCCTAGCGTGTAATTTTCTATTCGGACTATTACTCACTTTGAAAAATTAACAACTGCGAGATGATAGTGCCCTATCATTACATTTGTGTATTAAACAGCAATAATCTATTAATATTCTTTTTTTGAAGCGTTTACCATAATTATTTCATAATAACAGTCATCACACTAATTGTACTTAGCGAAGGATTTTCATCAGTTTTACTTGAGACTAATTTCTACTTTTAAAAAACACCTGAGATGGACGTCGATGTAGAAAATCGTAAATATCGGATATCGTAATCGAACATTTATATGTATATAGGACATCAAAATCCTGAAATTTTGGTGGAAAAACCATTGCTCGTAAATTTCTCTCCTCCAGAATTATGCAGTGTTCAGCCACAATTGAAACACATCGTATCAGATCCTTTACGTTTAATGTAAATGCTCTACGCTGATGCTTCAAATATAGGTTGCTAAACGATATGCACCATCTTTATATAGATAAATTCAGTAACAATATTGCATTAATTAGGTATTTGTAAAACATTTGCGTAATAAATTTATTATTGGGCTGATTAATGTAACTCTAAAAAGTGAAACTCGATAAATTTTGGCCAATTATTTTTACATTTTTTATCAATCCTTTTTACTGCGGGTACCAAAAATATATGATCACACGGTAATTGTTAATTTTATTTAACCCTCGAGGTCATGCGTGTTGCGGCCTAAAAATCGCTTCACACGAGTTTACCTCTTTTTCTTTGACGTTTTATCTACGAATAGTATGCTTCGTTTAACAGAATTTGCAAAAACAGCCTATAATTCGTGAGTCACAAATATTATTGAGGAACTATGAGCACATGTAAATAGAAATCATTCGTTTTATCATAACGTTAACTTTCCTACTTGACAGTTTTTACTACGAAAAACGTTTTAGTAAAAGTTTTTCCTTCAAAACCTTTAAGGTGTTTGTTCGTACGACGAATGTTGGGTAACGAACAAATTGGGCAAAATTTGAAGTAACACATTATCAAAAGAATGCGTGTGCGGCTGCGTGTGAGGTGAAATCCCGTGATGAATGCTCAAATCCACACACTATTGCGTTACTCAGCTTCATATAACGAGCAAAGAAATTATGTTTCCTACTCGAAATAGAAATTTCCAAGCTAAACTTCTGTACAGATAGAAGAAGAGTAACGACGTTCCTTCGCTTTGTGCATGAGCAAACCCTGATAAAAGGAAACAACGGATGTGTTTTCCCTACGTATACATTAAGCCAAGAACTTCGTTCCTTACCCTTCGTTCGGCTTCGTTCACTTTACGTATACTGGCTTTACAGAATAAAAATTCGTGGGCCAAGGAATCGTGGTCTGTGCGCGGTGGCCCGGTTGACACACGCGTCGAGCCAGTGATCTGACGGTTGCGGGTTCGATGCCGGTGGTCGACAAAATCCACCACCGTGTTCACTATTGGTGTCCGGTGCACGTTAAATCTGTCGGGGCTGCAATGTCCTCCAAGATCTCAAATTCACCTGTGGAGGTGCGGGATCAAGTGTTCCGGTCTCGTCACTTGACTCAGTTCAAAATGACGAGACGGGCTAGTAGGGGGTAATGCTTGCCACCAGTACGGTTCCCCCTTAAATGAATGGCGAGCAGTCTCGCCCTTTACTGAGAATAAATGGCGTCATAGCCAATCTTCCGGCATTTCTAACAAATAAATAAATAAGAACCTTGACCTGCCATTGTTACAGCTAGTTGAAGCGCAGGGTAGGAAGTGCAGCACGGGTTTATATCGGTGTCATCTTATGATTTCGCCCTAGATTAAAATATATTGAATTAATATATGTAGGAAAAGGAATTGGTAGGATCCCCAAATTGAAATTACCCAGACAAAAGGCTAGTAAATATGCTGCAAACGTAGGAAAACGATGGGCAACGAAGAGAATTTTTTCATTAAATGAATACGTTTGAACGTATACCACCAAAAGGATTTGTTTGCATTTGCCATGATTCGCTCACTAGGTGGTACGTCAAAGAAAACTAATCACAGTTCGTAGGCCATTGTTCTCTGTTTGTGTACAGAACCTACAGTGTAACTTGGAATCTTTTTTACTTTGCAGAAAACTTAAATGAGTAGTATGGTGTCGTAACTCAGTAAAACTAGAAAAATAACTCACCACAACAATTCGCTACATGAAAATGCACGAACGTCTGTGCAAGCATTTGGTATCTACTGAATGTACTCCCTAAAAATTGGTCCGATTTGTCAGTTCCTCGACTGTCATTCGTTGTATTTGTATATCCGCCTTAAGAATAAACGACAAAAGGTACAAACAGCTTATTAAACTCTGATTCTGACAGAATCCTCTAAATCAGTGGTACCCAACCCCCTGGCCGCGGACCGGTACCGGTTCGTGTATCAAATGGTATCGGGCTGCTTAAAGAACATAAAATAATTTCCATTTTATTTACTGTGGGAATCTTTACTCTCCCGGGTTAGTGCGAATTTGTCGGGTTTGTGCTAATTTATACCTTTGTAAACAGAAGAAATCTTGTAACTATTTTAACTTAGTTTATTGTTTATTAAACATTTCAAGATTAGGAATTAAAATTGCTGTCATCCCCCCCCTCAGCGGGCTGCAGTAAAATTATCAAACGTTGACCTGTCCGCGGCGATTAAAAGGTTGGGGAGCACTGCTCTAAATGACTTTTATTAATAATGTAAAGATGTCCTGTGAATTAATGTGTTTCATAATTTTTGTGCGATGTTTTTGTGTTTACCAATGTTTTGAAATATCTGTTTTTTACATATTTTTTTCCATATCTATCACATATTGAAGAAAACTGACGTATCGGATGAATTTTTCTCGTCTTCATAGTACTTTACTTCGTATACAGGCATCCCTTGAAATACTTATCCCTTTTGCACTGCATTAATAACTCAATAATTTACATCGTTATGCGCAGAAATCCGAGTAAATAGACTCGTCCTCACTATTTGCAGCTAAATCAGGGTCATTTTATGTTGATCTAGAGTGTATACAGAGTAATTTGCAGAATGATTGATGAGAACTGGGTAAACGGAGAGAACAAAGGCTTGTATTATGAGGGGTGGAAATTACCTAACGCGTTTCAAATGCTTCTAAATAAACACCAAATACTGTTCGTGAGGTTTTACCTACAGGATATTAAAGATGGATAATAGCATAAATGTCTATGTATTTCTTAGAATTTACTTTACTATCAAAGCGTAGAATCTACTGTCCAGACAAGTTTTCTATAAACAGTTAAACAAGAAAACATTGATTCTTTTGTGTCTGGCACAAAAACTTGGTCTTCTCAAATGTAGCAACATTTTATGTAAAATAAGGATATTTAATAGATTTAATAAGAACATACGTTTGAAGAAACATGTAAAGCAATTAGCAACAAAAAAAAAATATTTAGATGCATTTTAAAACAAAGTTGATCACGGATATTTAAATTAATAAAGCACATTTTATACCAGTTATATGAGTTGCTGTTTTTATTTTTAAACTGAACATAAAATCTATGAGTTATCAAATTTGTACACCTAGAACACGGTTCCCATAAAACAGATTTTTTTTGTGTATACCTTTCTGGAAATTTTGTCGCTTTCTTCTCAGAGATACTTCTGTATACAACTTTGCTAATAAATAAGGAATATAAATAATTATTTTATGGCATGAATTTAAAACAAATTATTAACGCAGAAAAATATTTTAATTTTAATTAGCTCAGGAATGATAAACCATATTTCAATGAAACTACTTTGTTAAGAAATAATTAATATTCATATTTATCTAAAGGCACTAATTAAAGATAAGTTTTTGAACCAAAGGTATTATTTTTGATATTGAATAATAATAATGAGATACCACTTTTATACAAAATACGACTATGTTTACTGTAACGACTGTGTTTTCTTAAAACCATGTTGAGTATTTTTAGTACAAAATACATAATCTTTTACAGCTGTTTGCTTTTGACACTGTACTAAAAAAATAGTTTAATGAATACAGATGGCATTATCAGTCCTTTTAAAGTATATACAAGTACAATCGAAAAATTATTCAGTTTTAATAACGTATCCAATTTTAACCAATATTATGATTTCCAATTTACGAGACAGGACCTTACATATCAACTATGGCCTTCCGGGACAGAATCTCGTAGACCGAGCAACCCAAGAGGCGAAATCTGGTGGGCTCGTATCCCGTCATCTATGAACCCATAGAAGTGCATTACCACGGATTTAATGTGCCTATATTCACCCTAGACACGAAGGTATTTAATGGCGTCATCGAAATTCGAACCGATCACCGTCAGTCCTAAACCTAACACTATACAACTTGGTTACCTCAGGCCTCCCGAATAATATGACTTATTTTGATACGGGAATATTAATTTAAATAATTACAAGATAAAAAGAACTTTTTATATACCATGTTTTTAAATTTTCTGTTGAATCACATAAACTTGACAATTCTATGTATTAATAAATACTTTTAAAAAAATTTGATGAATCATCCCATGAACTTGATAGAAAATAAAGTTAATAGGAAGTTAACTTGCGTTTAACTTTTCGTTCCCGTCCCGGCCGTAGATGGCTGCACCAGTCTACAAATTAAATTAACTGAAAATGAATTCAATCCTGCTTAAAGATGGCTCAAGGTTTTAAAATAATGCATTGTCATCATGTTCTGAGCTATTCTAAAAGTTTCAAATGTCCAGCTAGTCGGCAAGTTAGTTAAACATCGATTGCAATATTTGTACTGGACAAACACACACACGAACAAGAAAGCGAGTTAATAAAAACATGGTAATTAAACAGTTAATTTAAATTTAGACATGAACGCTCTATCCGAACGCGCATGCCTAAATACGTCCCTAACTAGGATGGTAGACTTTACAAGTTTTTTGGTGGCTTATGGTCTTGACATTGAAGACATATAAATTTCTCGAGAAACCCAAAACTGTTAGGATTATGTTTTTGACACGCCTAAATCAACATTCAATGTTTAAAAAAATTGAAGAATCCTTTGAAATAAAACATATCACATCGAAAATTTAAATTAATGTTTTTAAATCAATGGTTATCGTAAATTTAATATATAACGCATACTGATAATATTGAAAATTATGTGTCGAAATAGTTACAATTTTTGACATTAGATGGCGGAACGAGACCGTTTCCATGGCTACTCGCTTACGGAAAGCAAGAACTGTTTATTTAGTGTTTTAAAAATTATAAGTCGCTTTTTTCCTGTTTTTTTTAAGTCGCTGTTCTTTTTCTTCGTATCCATGTCATTTATTCGTTAAAAAAATACTTAAAAACGCAGTTTACATTCTATTTACTCATGTGTGAAGTATTTAATCAATAGTTTTAAAATGCTATCGACAACCTTTGGAACAAAGGTAAGACTAACTTCTCATTCTTTATATCCTATTTTTCAAGTATTCATTCATTATGTATTGATACAGTACTAAAAGTTAGAGGATTCTTTTGCACATTGTAAAAATTTAAAGTCATCTGTATAAGTTTACGCTTGATAAATTAAAAATGGGTGAAAAAAAATTAATGTTCAGTTTATCAGTTATATTTAGTTTATCAGGTCAGTCATATAGTTCTAAAGAGATTAAAAAAATGTATTATTTACATTAAAAAATATAATAAAATCAGTGCAACATACTGTAAATCTTATTTTGCAGTTCCTTTTCTAATATGTGCTCTATGACATATTTTCGGAATAGCATCCGTCTGTACATGTTTTCCATTCCTCATATATAATGAAGGAATATATCTCCACGTTCATATTGAAAACCTTCGAGGAAAAAAAACAGATGATTGCAGAAGGAGTGAAACTTCAATTATTTATTGCACCCCATAAACTTGTCGGATGACACTAGTTTGTTTACAGTCACTGGGAAGTTCATTGACTTTGTGTTTTGAAGGAAGTTGATGTATTTGTTTTCCGGCGCGTCTGCAGATTACTGAATCCGGTTTTTTAACCATACTTGTAAAAAATTATTTAATCTGATGAAGATCAATTTTTAATTTTACCTTTTATATACTTTTATTTTACATTTAGCATTTTTCTCATGTTTTACATAGATGGTTCTTTGTTCTTTATCATTTGCCTTCACAAATATTTTAAGGTACTTAATTCGAGCATTAAACACATTCGAGCATTAAGCAAAGCTACATGAAATCATTTATCCCTCTCAACCTTTTGTTTTCAAAGTATCAATATAGCCTTAAGCTCACCTCATGCCCTTTCGGAAAAAAAGGCGAAAATCGATACGTAACATTCTTAACTGTGAGCGGCTGTCACCACTTACAGATCAACCTAACTATATGACTGGTGTTCGAACTAACGATTTTTTTATAAATTTCTAATTGCATGTCTCTGTTGACGAAGGTCTGTTAAAATGGAACCTGAAACAGAGCTCGTTTTCACAAACACAACTTCCTACCAAATAAAGTTTGAGTCCACACTCTTAAGAGACTGAAAGAGACCCCAAAGAGTCTACACTTTTAAAAAAATTATCCCCATCAAGTCCTGCGGATCGCCTCATTGTGTTGAGGTCAGAATGGGGGAAGTAGGTCGGCAGTTTAACTCCTGGTAAGGTCACTCTAGGCGTGAAGGTCATTCCATCATGCCCAGCTAAAGCCTGCAGAGTCAGACTTCTACATTCAGTCCTTCAGTCTTTGATCACAGAATTTGACTATTTTCCCCATCCATAAATATGTCTCCCTATGATTCCTTACTCGCTTTTTCAGGGGGCATCTCAGATCTTTGACATATTCTGAAGGTTCTAAGTGTTTTGAGATCTGCTCCAAGTGTTCTACTGAGCAGGCTTCCCCTGAACATATATTTGCTTGCCTGGGGCTCTCCATGCGGGATCTAGCTGCATATCCACTGATGGTCTGGACTTCCTTAAGGTGTACAATGTCATGGACCTGATATGGACCTGATAGCCTTTGGGGATGTGCAACAACAAAAACAACAGAAACATGATATATTACACCCGAATTTCGTAGAAGAACTTAAGAGGAGACATGTGTGTGTTAAATTCATGCTATTTAAGAGTATTAATTTGTAAATATTCATTAACCCTCAAACCGGCCCACCAGTCATTATGATCGGCAGCAGTGGAACTAAGGGGTGGGGCAGGATTGGGGAGAAGCGTGAACGCTTGGCTGGCTTTGACATCCTCAGTCAGTTCCTGGACATCAGGGAAAACACATCAGGGTTTCACAAATGCTCTCTATTTGCCAGTAAGTTGCAATTTTGTAAAAGTATGGCGGTTAAAATGACCGGTGGACCTGTTATTGCCACTGAGCAATAACAGGCCTACCGGTCCTGATAGGGATGGTCCTCATATGGATTTCAGTATTCTGTGCGATTTTTAAAGTATCCTGTGAAGCCTTGACATCACTCTTCTCTACCTCAATCACTGGCAGGCTAATTTTTCGAGCAATTATGTCTGAGAAACATTCTGCAATTCTTTTAAGAACCCTACAATTTGATGTACATACCAGATCAAAATAAATTAAATAAATTGAATAAATAAGTGTAGATGATTTTTTCCTCACAATTCATCACTAATATAAATCAAACAACTTTGTGCCCAATATCAACATGCAGTTCCATCGTAATAACGCAAAAATAACAGCTTTTTAGGCTTGGGGGTCAATTTGACCGATAGTCCTGAAAGTAGCAACAAATTCATGGGCCGGTTTGAGGGTTAAATAAGCAGTATCCTTGGGTATTTGAAAACGTTGGAAGTTTTGTAGAGCGTGGCTAGAGCGGAGGACTGTGACTTGCTTCAATTTTTTGTAAAAAGGAAATTAATTTAATTTTTTGGGAGGTCCCCGATTTATACGTCTAAAGATTATTATCCACTTGGAAGCTTTACCTTCATGAAAAGTAAAGGCGCAATTGCACTGAGGCAACACTGAACGACATGAGGCATGCTACTTGTGTTCCTATTGTTGCCTGATCATAGGTGTGCGACTACGTGCCACAAAATTCAATAATGTCGCATGCGGAATTTGTCTCCCCCTATCGCATGCGCTTTGTCGTCTATGCGTGTAGCATGCGACTTAAAACGATTCCATTTAGGCAACTATTTCAAGGCATCTTTTCAAGTAGCCCTTTAAAGGTAACTTCAGTTTCTTGCATCATGTCTTTACAAACAGTCGCGGCAGCTGCCTGTTCTTTTCTGTCTTTTCTGTTTTATTTTTCTCTTTTCTATCTTTTCTGTTTTATTTAAAATAATAATTTAAATAATAATTTTGTATAAAAATTATACAAAAGGTTAAAAACTTAAAGATTAACTTGAAGTTGGAAATTTTTAATGAGCAGAGAACCAGCAATGCTATCTGAAAGTGAATAGCACCAACATAAACTTAAGTATTTGCTACTAGGAGCTGAATTTGGAATAATTAAATCTTGAAAATTTAAAGCTCAGCATCCTACAGTAGATGTTTTACCTGTAGTGTGAATAAAGACTGTTTGGATTAATTTTTCCATAAAAATTAAGTTTTACCTCTCAAATTGTAATTTAATCATGCTTTACTCTTTTAATATGAAGAAATATACTCTTTTATATATCAATCACATATAAAAGGGCTGTCATTTAAAAAAAACTTTAGTAGTTGGGCAAACCATAATATACTAATTCCATCTTTACAAAATTATGATATTTATCTTTTCTGTTTTATTTAAAATAATAATTTACTTACCTTAACAGATTTCTTAAGCAGACGTTAAAACAAAACAGCAGAAAAATATGAATATATTAAACCATTTTTTATTTTTTATCATAAAAATACTTATACAATATGTATATTACTACCAGATTTCAAGTAACTTTGTCCGAATTACCAATTAGGTATTCTGAGAGTACTGGAAAGACCAAAATATTTTCTGAGTGCTCGGATCTTTCTCCAGATTGAGCAAACGTCGATGTGGATGCCTCAGAGGGTATAACAGTGTAACCAGAGTTGCTGTGAAGAGGTGTACTCGAGGGTGTACTATTATGAGTATTATGCATATTCTCTGTTCCAGAAGATAGAACAGTGCCACAAGTATTAATTTTGCAGCTGTACAGAGGTGCACTGGCCCGACTACTATCATCATATTTTCCCATAGCTGCTTCAAATAATGTAGTATTTATAATGTATTTTACCATTGTTCGTGCTCTAGAGCTTAAATTTCGAAGCTCATTACCAACATGCTCTCCATATGTTGAGCAGTCATCTCTTTGACACGCACTTTTTAAAATAGAATATGCCTCCTCTTCACGATCTGAAGGGGATAAACCCTTCCGTTTCTTTTTGGGGGCTATATATATTTCACTTTTCTCTTCACAGCTATTTCTGTCGCGTTTGTTACTCCCTCCATGTAGCTTCCCAGACTCACTGACTTCAACTTGATATTGATTGTCTTGGCTGCTTTCTTGTTCTTCCTCCTGCAATTACAAAATGCAATTACTAGATAAATATATTAATTTTAAATTTCCTGGAATTATCCGAATTGGAATTTACTGGAATTATCCGCCTATTTTTGCTTAATATATTTATACATAGCATATTTATACATTTATATATAGCATAATATATAATATATGTACATTAAATTGAAATACACGTGCAAAAATTTTTTGCACATGAGCAATTTGTAAGATTTTGCAATCTGATTTTCTTTAGTTTATATACTTTATTTTTGATTAATATATTTATACATAGCATATTTATACATATATATATAGCATAATATATAATATATGTACATTAAATTGAAATACACGTGCAAAAATCTTTTGCACATGAGTAATTTGTAGGATTTTGTAATCTGATTTTCTTTAGTTTATATACTTTATTTTTGCTTAATATATTTATACATAGCATAATACATGAATATATAATATATTTATATTAAAGTGAAATAGATTTAATTATTTTTAATTGAACATTTTTAATTATAACATCGGATTGCAAAACAGCTAATACTCTGTAAAAATTTCTAATATTTTAACAAGGTTATGAACCCTTTTTTATTGGAACTGTTCAGTTATTTACCGTCAAGTTTTGACGGGTACTATCTAGTATACTAATATTAATAAAATATACAATTTGTATGTACTTATTTTTATAAAAACTCACCTCAAAGTCCTCGTCATCACTAACAGCAGTTGACAGTGTTGATTTAGGTACATCGACGTCCACTAAAAAACTTAAAAGGTGAAATGCAAACCATTTCTTTTTTTTTTTGCTGGGAGATGATCCACTCTTTTTTGATTGTAGTTTTTTTCGCTCACGGTGAAATGCTGTACGCAAATTCTTAATTTTCTTTTTCACCTCAACTACCGTACAATTGTTTTTACTAGCTAACTGCTTCAATTTATCATTTTTTAGTCTAAGATCTTTAGAATCACTACTTTTGTTGTTCCATAATTTGGGTGAATTATGATAATCTTCAATAAATGACGTGGTTTTTTCAATATTCCACTCCATGTCGCACGCTACAAGCCGCACTGATTATTGCGGTTTAACAGCAGTTTTGAGCCGTATTCGAGATATGGAGGTTTTTCAAACGGAGAAGATCCTAATAAACTGATCTCTACTTTACAAACTTTGGTTCATAAAACTAATTAATTAATTTTCAGATATGATTTCAGAATCGTGGAGTGAGTGACGATCCAACATAACTTCGACGAGAAGAAACATGAACACAGAGAAAGTCACATTAATCAGTATAAATATTTTTTTGACGATAGAAATCTGTCAGTGAAAGCTTATTTAAGATTAAAGCGCAAAACTTTTAAAAGGGAAATTTTAAATTGTATGGTTTTAATAAAAGCGTTAAGCTCTGAAAAAATAGTTTTTTTTTCCAAGATTCAAACTGACATTTACGTAATGACATAGAAATAAACAAAATGTTTTTTGAAAGTATATCAGAATATATGCATATAGCTAGAAAGAATAATACAGAGGCTGTTCACACATTTTTTAGACGATGTATATTGTATTCACAAAACTAAATTACATAAAATTCTTGTGTTTTAAATGTTCGATTTGACATCCGTTATTCTGAACTATCTTTCTACACTGCAATTTCCAGGATAATAATGCCTTTTGAAGTGTCAGAAGAGGTATTCTATCCCATTCCTCCTGAACAGCTTTCCTGAGTCATGTAAGGGTTTTGGGATGACGTTTGGATAATGCAGATTTTAAAAGTCCGAAAGCACAAAAATCCATAGGTGATACATCGGGAGATTTAGTAGGAATATCAGTGATGGGTATGGCCTTGATACCAGTTTTTTGTTCCATTTCTTTTAGGAAATTTACAGTGGATTTTGATGTGTGACTGCTAGCTTTGTCCTGATGGAGTCTCACAGATTGATGGCACTGTGGGTAAAGCGACGGTATTTCATTCAGAAAAATTGGCGATAAAATATGTTCCTGATAGTATTTGGAGTTAATCTTGACATTTTTTTCTACTCTCTTTATTTTTAACTTGGCATTATAAGAAAAACTAACAACAATGATGAATCCCTTAGAAAAACTTTCTTTCGATTCTTTGAACCATGTACTTAAAATTTTTTCTCCCCTTTTATGATAATAAATGGCTCTTTTTTTTGTTGCAATCATTTTAATACACCCATGATTCATCTATTGTGACAATTGTTTTCCATTTTCTTTGGATAAGTGTTTCTCATATAAAATTCTGCAGCGTGTCCTGCGTTCAGCGATATGATTTGGAAGAAGACGATGCACATTGCGTTTTTTCGCTTTCTTAAGATTTAAATCAACGTTTATCATTTTGTTTACAGTGGACACCGAGCATTTTAATGATTTTGCAACTGTCCTTTGACTAGGGGGATTTTCTTTTAACATTAAACAACGTACCTTTGCAATAGTCGAAGATGTCCGTTTTTTCCTTGGATACTTGTTTGGAATTTTTGTCCCACTTGAGGCTCCAATTTGACGTTTTTTTCCTTTCTTGTTGACGATATTACCTATCGACGCTTTAGATATCACAAAACCCCGACTCTCACATCGTTTTTGGATAATGGAGTATGCATATTTCTCTTCGGAAAGAGCATAAATGTAGCCTTCGAACCACTGCTTTGTTAAAAACGCCATTTTTAATAAAAACAAAACTTTCAAGCCGCAGACGATGATTTTGACTTTTAAAAACATAGTACAATTGCAATTATTTCTTTTGCAGCAAACTATTTTTTATTACCGCTTACCAAAATCGTCTAAAAAATGTGCGAACAGCCTCTGTATACATGTAGAAATATTTTCTTTCGTTTTAAATTCCAAACTCTTCGTGAGAAATATCTTGTAGGAAAACGTATGTAAAATATTTGTCGGCAGTATCTAATCTTGAAGAATTATTCTTATGATGGATAGCGCACGAATGCTGTTCATGTCTGCACGAATGCTGTTTCATACTTCAGTATCCCGATCCTGTTTCCGAGGACCTGACAAACTGTGAATCGCGGTTGAGAAATCTACTCATCTTTTCATGAACTGGAAATCACAGTTTGTGATCTCTACTCATCGTTTGTCAAACTGTATACAGTATTCCTTTATTTACGACTTTAATCATTCATATATAATCCACAGCACTTAATACAGAATGTAGTTTTAATTTAAGTAATCCTTAGCCTGACTATTAATCTCATTTCACGTGACCTGTGGCACTCGCTACCTGGGGGTATTGAATTCGACTCTAAGTCACAGGCAAAATACGTTACAATATCCACACTAGCAGATCCGTTCACCCGAATTGGGGATGGTTTCGCTGATTGAGCATATGCAATTTAAGCAGAGTCTATTTCTATTTTAGCAAGTTCGCATTTCTGCTTTGTGCTCATAGCAGTTATGACTTTTCCTTTCTTCGATTGAATTAACACATCATGTAAAGTACGGACTCAAAGTTGAATTTCATTTTAACATCCAGTGAACGTATATCAAATAATTTTTCCTTTAGACGTACTTTAGTATATAAAATCGGCATTTTTTATTATGAAATTGTAAATATCTGGATTTTGGTTTCAATAGGTCCCTAAGCAATGACGCATTAAAATGCATTTAATGAAACTGATATTACATTGTAGATTTTACAAGTTTAATACACTCCACAAACTATGAGGAGGAAAAAACTGCGACTTCACACCAGTTTTTCCCATACATGATATTTCTCTTCGTTTCACTGTCTCGACACGGTTGTTTCCCATGCGTATGCTTTTGTGTATTTGAATTCTCCACTACATTTTTATGCTGGTAATAGAAAAAATAAATACATCCCTATCAGCTATTTTAGTATATACAGGCCCTGATTTTTATTAGGCCCAGTAGGCCCGGGCCAAGGGGCCCCCGAATGTTGGGGGCCTAACAAAATTTTTATTTTGAAAGAAAATTCTCAATTCACTTTTTTTTAAATTTTACCTTTGTTTTAATAGCAATTTTTTTTTATATATCCTTTCAAATTTGATTGATTGGTTCATCATATGTATAGTCATATGTATGTTATAGTGTATATAAGGGATCAATAATTTTTTTAAGTTGCATTGTATTGGTGCTTTAATGATGAAGTTAATATATTGCATTGCTTTTGGTTATTTGATAATGTTATTTGATAATTGAATCTACGCTTCAAATAGCCAATTCTTGGTAAAATGGTACTTTAACAACGATTCAAGATTATTTTTTTGTGTGCCAATTTTGGAAAGGTAACGCCCACATCAGTGTTAGGGGGCCCCCATCCCGAGTTGTGCCTATAGTCAAGAATTTTCTAAATCGGGCCCTGAGTATATCTCTATCTATCTCTATATATTACTTCTAAAAGATGTCTTTTTTATCCCTTTTTCTCCCTTTGTTATTTCAACACTATAAAACTAAATTCTAGGTACATTAATAGAATATCTACATACCTGAATTCTCTGCTCGAGGTTCCGGAATTACTCAGTTAATACTCTTTAATTTTCTCATTAAAAATAACGTATTACACTGATCAAAGGAACAATAATCCATAAGAGACACACTTTTATTCACAGACTAACGTAGAATACACAGGTCATGAAGAAAAAATAGTTCTGGGAAGGGGAAAAAAGTTCCGTCAGGCGCACTTGTGCAATAAATCTTTTACAAAAATTACCTACGTTACGGGTTTTCCAACACCGTTAATACTTAACCAAAATCGATAAATGAGGTACCATTTTAAAGATTAAGATCTCAGCTTCGTGCGAAATGTTAATTCAGAAGGACGCATCTTAGTGTTTGTTTAAAAATCGAAGTAAAAACATTATCAACAATTTTTCTTTCCCTAGATGGCACGCGCTAGCTTTTTTTAATTTTACCATTATCAATCGCACTGAACTTTTAAATTTAAATATTGTTTGCTTTTATTACCATTCAGTGATTTCATTGATGAGTTTCTTTATTGGCAACATCCAAGTAGGTGTATATTATTCCATTTGCATGGGAAAACTATATATATTATTTCTAGAAGTTGCTTTTTTGTGACGATCCCTTTCTCTCCCTTCATATTTAACCCAAATCAATAAATCAGGTACCATTTTAAAGATTTAGTTCTCCACTTCTGGCGAATTATCAATTCATAATGACACATTGGTTTGTTTGTTTAAAAATCGAAGTGAAAAATTGACTTTTGCCACTAAAGTTCTTTCCCCAGATGCGTCGAAACGGCACGGCCAAATAGTGTACACAGAGAGGTTTTGTAATGTAAATATCACACTTTTCCCGAGTTTGTGCCATATTTAACTTTTAATATTCTCCACAAATGTGTTTTCACGTGTACATATGTTCCCCTGTTTTGTCTTATGCTTCACCTCCAATATTGTGGCCAAAGGCGTTTTGAAATTGGTTTTGTATTATCCTTACGCATCATTGTTATTTGACAAATAAACAATTGCTACAAATGAACCAGTTCTTCCTACTACAAACTAGGGCTTTTAACCCGGGTTTCCCCGAACCCGAAAACCCGGGTTTTTCAAAGATTTTACAAACCCGAAACCCGGGGAATTTTTAATGTAAACCCGGGAAATTAGTTATTTATCTAATTCAATAGAATACCAATTATATTCCTTAATTTAGAACCAAGACCGAATTTAACAAGTCGGACTCGGTACGGCTCTCAAACAAATGGATATAAAAGCAATGAGACGGAGTGAGATGGAGATATATTGGCGACGGCGTACGCCATAGCTCTATTTCACTCAAGTTTATGAGTTGGGGATTCCCAGCAGCACATGCGTTATGCCGTGTGAATTAGCAATACTTCAGCTACACGACCATGCCTGCTTTCTGTGGTTTGTGTTTGTTTAGTTTAGTTATATATCTCGTTGTGTTGTATTCTCGCTGCAATTTATTGCGTAGTTAAACAATATTCTGTGGACCAACCCATATAGAAAGCGCTTTGCCTGCAATAGACGGAAGTTTTTTGTAACGTCCTAGATTGACGCATTCGACTTGGATCTCTCACCTGATAACGATCTAACATGCTGCTCTCGAAATTAATATTTAGTTTTATATTTTTATGTAAATAGTAAATAAACTTAGATAGTTTAGATAGCTCTCCCACTCTCGATTTTAACTGGACTCTTCGATTATTTGGAATTGCTCTGATTTGAAATTTCTTCGGCCTTTTGTTTCTTGGATATACACGTTGGATTTCGATCGGCTTCAAATATTATCATTTTTGCAGTTATTATTCTTTTATTAGGTATGTATTTTTTTTTTTTTAAATAACTTTTTAATGTGGGTATACGCCACCGTATAATTAAGTGCATTTTTGCGCACTTTTCTGATGCTGTGTAGCTTAGCTGTGTTAATTACAAATTTTAATTATTCGATTTTATTACAGTTTAAAATCCCTAAAATTAATATTTTTGAGGACGTAATCTCAAAGCGCAAATCAGGAGTATGGAAACATTTTCTGTTTAAGAAACCACAAGAAACAGCAAAATTCAATATTTTTCATCAATCCTAAAGGCTTCGGGTTCAAGTACAAAAAGTTTGATAAGCCACATGAAGACAAAACATCAACATGTTCTAAATTTGGTGATGACGACGAGCCCAAATTGAAATCTCGAAAACTTGATGACTGTTTCGAAAAAATGTACAGTCTGTTGAAGAGATTATAGCAAAATTAGTTGCTGTATATGGTATGACATTTCAACAGCTTGCCAATAGTTCATTGATAAGAAGAGCTTTTAAAGCATCTTGTGTGCTCCTTCCTAGTAGTCCTAGCCAAACAAAAATTTTATTTATGAAACATTTTCAAACTGTGAAGAGCAAAATCATTACACAAATCAGAGAAATCAAAGAGGACAATGGTCGGTTTCCAATTAGTTTCAATGAAACCACATCAATACAAAACCGTAGATTTATCAATCTGAATATACACTATTCCACCGACTTCCAATCTCTTGGTCTAATTAGAGTTATGGGAAGCGTAAATGCAGAAAAAGTAATTCAGATTGTAAAAGAAATCTCATCGAGTATGATATTTCATTGGATAATGATATGGTAGCTTCAATCACTGATGGTGCAAGCATAATGTTGAAGTATGGCCGTTATATAAACTATTTATTATTTTAGTTCTTTGCTATTGACCCCCTGCAACCAACTAAGTAAACCCGGGAAAACCCGGGTTTTAAATAAAAAAACCCGGTCAAACCCGAAACCCGGGTTTTTAAAAAATTGCTCAAAATCGAAAACCCTACTACAAACCAACAATCTTGCTATACAACTTATCGTATTTAAATTCGTTCGAAACTGTCGCATGGGCCACCTATTAGCAATAAAATAAAACAGTAAGCTCTGTCCTATTGTAGTAAGTTTTAAAACTGAAAAAAAAAATTATTAAAACTTTTAAATTTTAAATATTGAATATATTTTTAGTTGTTACATAAATGCATAAAATATCATTTTACTGTTATTAATAAAAATTTTATTATTATTATCACGATGTTCTTTTCAGTAATCCTACTCAGACTAGGCCTGGAAAATATGCTATAATTACCCTTTCATTTGATGAAGTCGGTTCATTTTCAATTTTTTTAGAATTTCATTTCAAATTAACCAAAAGAATATTCGGAATACAAAGAAATCCTTTTCAGTAAGTACACGTGGACTAAAACTGAACGAATCAGATCTGAGCATTAATTGGAATTACTTAGTAAATTTAACTTGAACCTTTTCTCTCCTTAAACATTGTTTGACATTCTTGATATTCCTGGTATTTAAGCTCGGCTTGCTACATCGGCTTGATTTAACACACACAAAAACGCTCAGAATAGATAAAAACCACGTTTTAGTGACTTTAAAGAACATATAACAATCAGTTGTAAAAATACATATACTGTACTATGAAAGCATACTAAAGAAGAAATAGACTAACAGAATAGCTAATAGATCAGTGTTCAGTGAACAATGTACAGTGTTCGGAGCTTCCATTAAAAGTTCGTTTTATAACCGGGTTGAGAGATGCGTCAAAGTTTACATGAAACATTCGTTAAATAAATGTTCGTTTGCGAGATGTGGTCTGCAGCTCCTGTGATGTCGCAAGTCAACACAACTGAAAGCTTCTCCGACATTTTACTCCAGCGATACATTCTGGACCAAGAAGTATCCTTTTCAACAATCACATGTTGACAACGGTTGGAGGATTGGAATTAATTGATACTTTTTTTTTCAATATGTTTCCCACTTTTGAATCCTTTTACCATTATTTGGAGTTTCTTCGATATGCAATTTAGTAACAGGAAATTCAAAAATGAAAGATATCCTTTGCAGCAATGATTACAGGTAGACATGTTCACGACAATTGGAATAGTTAAATTCAAGTTCTTCTAGATTTTTACAAAGTATAAATGTCTGTATTATGATTTGAAGCTCCGTCGATTTTCAATCCTTAGCAGAAGGTCCTTAGCTTCAGAATAGCGGATGAATGATGTTAGTTCATTCATCTTTTTTCAGCCATGAGTTGTGGACCAGTTTGGTAGAATCAGAACAGAGTAAAGTCCATTTTTTTAATTATTTGGAGATACTTCGATTTCAGCTATATTAGTAAATCAGTCAGAGCACAAAATATTCAATTCGATAATCACAAGTGCACGTGGTCGGTAAAATCATAAATGGACAATTTGTCTGTTTTCAGGTCCCGATTTAAAAAAAAAAATGTAATTTGAAGCCTTTTCTGTTTCTGTATATTGCATAGGAGATTTACAGCGCAAACATATTCTTTTCAATAATTAAAGGCGGATGATTAGAAATGAACAAGAAATTGTTCTACTTTTCTGTTAACAGGGCACCACCCATAATGGTGCGCCAAGTCATCAAATGTGGTAACAACCCGTTTGCCGCGAAACGTAAATATTAACTTCAAAACATAAACATAAGAAAAAAATAATAAAATAAGAAAAAATATAAAAACAAATAAGAAAAATGCAAAATGGATTTTACCACATTCATTTCATATTATACAGGAGGCTTAAAGCTGTTTATTTCATTGAAAATTGCTGAAAACATGGGAATTTGGTTATGCAATCGACTCCACATGAATTCTACTAACTACGTTTCTAGAAGTGGTAGGCAGTGCCGCGCTGTTTTTCGCCATTTTGTACTGCCCCACAACCTTTGAACAGTTTGCGTGTGGCATCCGGATCTGATATGTCATAACGTCTGAAACTGATTTTTCTGGAATTATCATTTTTCATGTATATAAAAAAATCTATTTAACAAAAAATGTGTATTTTAATTCTCCAATGAATATAGACTAGCTGAAAACCCGCACTTCGCTACGGAGGACATTCAAATTAAATACAACAGTCAATGTATGCAATTATGCAATTAATGAAAATATAATATATATATATATATATATATATATATATATATATATATATATATATATATATATATATATACAATAAATACGATGATCAATGTATACAATTGATGTAAAAATAAATATATATATATATTTATAAAAAAATCGTAAGAGATACTTTTATAGACAAAATAATGTAAAAGAAACTATTCAAATTAAATCTAATAGGACATGCAGTTAGAATATACACAGGTGTAAGAAATTAAGAGAATTTGCAGACTTGGTCGATTATCTCTAGAACTACTGTACCGATTTTAATGAAATTAGATATGTACATATATTGATACAATACAAAACAAATAACCATTCAATAATTGTAATACACACGCATAATCGTGCGTAGCACTCGTTGGAGTCGGAAGGTATGAAACAGCGGTTGCAGAATAAACAAAAAAATGGGTTAATAGATGGGTTAATTTTGCAGCAATCGGTTAATTTCAAATTGTAACAGTAAAAATGGGCAACCACCAACGTTTAGATCGTGGATTGAGGTGGCGAATTGTGGGGAGGCTAGAAGCAGGCCAATATAAAGTCCAAATTTGTCGAGAGTTCAATTTAACGCACAGCGTCGTGTGTAACTTATGGAAATAGTTCCAGGATACTGGATCCATCGAGAGAAAGCCTGGGCAATGTCGTCCAAGAGCCACGACGGCCAGAGAAGATCACCATTTGTCGATTATAGCGAGGTGTAACAGGAGTGCTACAACTTCTCAGCTCTCTCGGGACTTGAATGCAGCCACATGAATCCGTGTATCAAGGGTGACTGTTTCCAAAAGACTTCATGAGAGAGGGTTGTTTGCAACAAGACCTGCTGTTTGCGTCCCGCTCACTTCTACGAATAGGAGAATCCGTTTATCATGGTGCAGAGAGCATAGAGATTGTAGTATGGATCAATAGGCTACCGTTCTCTTCACTGATGAGTCCCGGTTCAGCCTAATCTCCGATACTCGCCGTACGTTCATATGGAGAGAACCAGGGACCCATTCCCTACCCTCCAATGTCTGCGAAATCGACCATTATGGCGGAGGAGGTTTAATGGTCTGGGCAGTCATCATGTTGGATAGCCGCGCACCTCTCCATGTCTTTGAAAGGGGCACTTTGACTGGTGTGAGGTATAGGGATGAGGTCTTGGAGCCCTATGTTCGCCTTTTCAGGGGTGCAATTAGCCCTGAGTTCATTTTAATGGACGATAACGCGAGGCCACATAGAGCTCTTCTGGTCGACGAATTTCTAGAGAGTGAAAATATTCGCCGGATGGATTGGCCAGCCAGATCTCCAGACCGTAACCCTATAGAGTATCTCTGGGACTCTCTGGGGAGGACAATTGCAACTCGCAACCCCCCTCCGAGAACTATCCAGGGAATGAAAACAGCTTTGCTTAACGAGTGGGATCAATTGCCAGAGGATATGATAAACTGCCTTATTTAAAGTATGATATCACGCTGCGAGACCTGTATATCTGTAAGAGTGGACGATAGCCCTATTAACCCATCTATTAACCCATTTTTTTTGTTTATTCTGCAACCGCTGTTTCATACCTTTGACTCCGACGAGTGTTACGCACGATCATGCGTGTGTATTACAATTATTGAATGGTTATTTGTTTTGTATTCTATCAATATATGTACATATAAAATTTCATTAAAATCGGTACAGTAGTTCTAGAGATAATCGACCAAGTCTGCAAATTCTCTTAATTTCTTACACCAGTGTAGTACAGTTAATATAGTACAGTTTCAGAAACATATCTTTTACTGTATTTTAATATTTTTTTATAATGTCCAATCGTCTGTCGCATTAGCAAGGGAAAAAATATTTTTTGTCTACTTCATTGTTATGGACGTGAGGATAAATTTATTTAAAGTACCAGAAAAAGAAATCACGTGATCAGCATTTAATAAATTAAATTCTAAAATTTTTCTTTAAAAATTCACCAAAAATCAGAAAATGGAGGTAAAGATTTGAAAAAAGTTTCATTTTAAAGGAATGTTTATGATCTTTCTCATGGTATAAATTTCATAACCCTCAAATTATTATTTTAAATGCAAACTTAAAAAAAGTCACTTTAGTAAATTTATAGCTTATTTTAGAGCTTAAAAATTTAATTTTAAAAAATCTAAGAAGAATTTTTCAAAAATCTTTCTTAGTGCACCCCTCCACTTTAAGAAGAATCGCCATGCAAAATTTCAGCGCTTTAGGTCCAGCGGTTTGGTCTGTGCGTTGTGTGTTAATGAGTCAGTCAGTTACGAAACTGTATTATATATATAGATTTTGAATATGCAATAAAAAATACACAATTTTTTTAAACGGCTTTGGTCCAAAAATTGAGCAGTCAGAAGGATAAAATAAAAGAAAATGAGATATTTTACAATATGGGCCAATGTTACACAAATAATTCAAGTAAAATATCATACCAGTAACAATGACCAACAATACCTCTTTCATGAAACTAAAAGGGCAGGAAAATACTAATTGCACTTATGGCACGTTGACATTCTCATAAGCTCAATTGTAGGCGGCAGAGAAATTAGCGACCGAATATTTTTATAGTCACCTGAAAACTTTAAAATACTGTAAGACTTTGTGACATAGTAATTTTTTTCGTATTTTGGATCATGCGCCGCACCCGTTCTACTGGGAGGGCAAAGAACAGCGCCAAAAGCTTCTCCGACATACAGAGACACTTAGTTGCCAGTGTCCGAAGATTCTGCGCACCATTTTAATTCGCTGGTCAGTGTATTGTTCAAACCTGTTGTCAACCTATTGACAAAATTTTCGGAAACTTTTTGTGCTGAAGGCTAACACCTTTTATAACCAACTACCACAGGTAATTATTTTTATTGTCAATATGTTGGTTAGATTGTGGAGCACTATAATGTTTGTGTAATGATATTTTAGAGCGATATGAGAACATAACCTAAATATCGAAAGGTGAGGGGGTTACTTTGTGAAACATTGACACTGTCACAAAATAACCCACAAAGTCGACCCACCTCCTACAGCTTCTCGATGTTACATTTTTCCGTCCTCTAAAACAGTGCTCCTCAACCTTTAAATCGCCGCGGACCGGTCAACGTTTGATAATTGTACCGCGGCCCGCTGAGAGGGGGGGGGCGTTGATTGTTTATATTTTAGATTGTTTTGATTTGATAATTTTAATTTAATTGTACTTAAACATGCCTTGAAAATGAAATACAGTTACACCAAAAATTAATATAAAGTGATTTAGCATTTTAACTCACTAGAAAGCTAAATCAATGAGAACCCTGAGCTTGTGGCCTTAAGCTGACGACCCGGTACCATTTGATCCACTGGCCAGTACTGGTCCGCGACCCGGGGGTTGGGCACCACCGCTCTAAAGTACCACTGGAGAGAAAGAAGTATTGACTATCTGGGAAAAACTTCCCGAAGGAGCAGAATATGCCGAAAGACGAATTTCCTCATCTTCTCAAAGAACTAATAGCTGCCCTGTGCACCCGAAGTCTTTTTGATGTCAAAGATATAGATAAAACTATCCTATGGGTGTAGGTATAATTGTGTATCAAGCTTTTGATAAGCGATTTTACTGTTTAACTGTTTGTCAAGAAATTTATCATCTTGGATTTGAAGACGAAAACCCAGATTCACAAAGTAGCCCCACTCGCCGGGACAGCTTTGTGACACATTTTAACTTTTAATTTCTCATTGGTAATTAAAGATTCAACCTTGGCATTCACTGATGACATCGCTTTAGTGAGTAGATCCAGAATATATGTCGCAGAAGCATTCAATTTATTAGAAGCCGAAGCAAGGAAATTAGTCCTTACTATAAATGAAGATAAAACTAAATTTTTAGAAATTACCCATATAATACCTAACCCATCACCATTAACTGTAAACAACTACACTTTCGAAAAAGTAACACAATTCAAATATCTTGGAACTATCGTCACTAATAACAATGATATATCTGTTGAAATTAATAACAGACTTTATATGGCAAATAGATGTTACCATGGGATCAAAAATCAGTTTAAATCTTGAATTATTGGCCGTAACACTAAAATTAATATATATATAAAACTCTATTACGACCCATCATACTATATGGCTGCGTGTGCTGGCCAATGACTAAATCTAATGAAAATACGCTATTGATCTTCGAGCGCAAAATATTAGGAAAAATATTTGGTGCAATTTGTGAAATGGTGTTTGGAGATCAATGTTTAATCATGAAATCGACCGAAAATTCAGACAACCTGACATTGTCAAGATCATAAAAAGCCACAGGATTCGATGGTCGGGTCATTTATACAGGACTGAAGACACAAATTCAATAAAAAAGCTCACATTTACAAAACCTATGGGAGCTGGAAAGCGAGGAAGGCCACCAAATAAGGTGGCTTGATGCCGTTGAGAAAGATATAAAAACTATATATAGGAGAGTCTGGAGGAGTATTGCCTTAGATAGGACCAGATGGCGTAAACTTATCGGGACGGCCTTGGCCAGCAGTAGGCTGTAGTGCCCCAGAAGAAGAAGAAGAGGAATAATTAAAGATTCGGGTTAGCGCAATACATTACTACGTAAGGAAATGATGCACCCATGTTTTGCAATTGTTCTTTTTGGGCTTCTTTTAAAAGTAATCGGATGGCACAGTGAAAAATCTTAAAATCCGTCACAGAGTAACCCCATCTTACGGTAGCGGAAAAGGAGAGAATCGCCGAAATACCCTACCATGACGTTCACTCCACGTCAAGCATTGCCTCTTGTACTGGCACTTTTTCATGGTATCTCATTGTACGCTGTACTTTTTGTTCGGAACAAGAAATAAAAGGACGAGAAGAAAAGGGATTTATTTTGCTTACGAAATTTTGCTGTAGCAATAGCTCAGCTGTCAGTAAGCTGTAAGGGTAACTGTCCCGCCCGAAGGCATCCGCCAAGATTTCTAGTGACTAGTCGTGCTCCGGTACTCCCGCCCAGGCGTTCTTCTGTGTGCAATCGATATCGCGCACTCCGCGCAATGTGCGTGCAGGACCCATACTTATTGGATAGGAATTGCCGAAATAAAGTAGATAGGATTACCGAAGTTATATTATTATTGACAAGTTGTATGAGCCTCAAGTGCTCTGCTGCAAATTTGAGAAGGAATTACCACCATTGTTCCCTATCGAGCTTTTCCCGATATTCGGGACATGCCAACTTCTAGGACGAAACTGAACCATTATGCCTTTATTAAGTTTCTTACAATCAATTATACATACAATTTTACAAATACAAAGTTGTCACATATTACAATACTCTTGGTTAGCTGCTATGAAATGGGACAAGCAGGTCCAGCAGGTCTTGAACGATTTTCTTTGCTGTTCTTCAGCAGTAGTAGTCATTGAAGTATTTATTTAGATCTTAACTTCTGAAGTCAGCCGGCAGCTTTCTTCTCGCTTCCTCCCACTGGATCAGAATTTTTTGAAGAGTCAGTTTACCAGCGAATCTTCTATGTTGCTCCCTGATAAGCTTAAAATTTCAGAAAAAGAGAAGATTCGCAAAATATACTTCGGTATTGAATTTACTCCATGAGGATCTTTACACCACGAACAAGGTCACACTCTACGCCTAACGTTAGAATTACAAGCAGAAGTGTTAGAGGGAAAAGGGTCAGTTTTGCTTTTGGCAGTTCCACAGAGTCATCAGATTTTCACAGAGTCAGTTTCAGTTGTACTCAAGAATTGTTTTCGCGTTTTGTAAATGTCGAGATTTTTGTATAATCACATGTTAAATATATAATATCATATCGGAATAATGTTGGTAAGTGTACGGCGTTGATGAGGTTATTACATGTGAACAGTTGTGACTCCCTTCTTACAAACAAAAATTACTACACTGTAAAAATGAAATGCTGTTTCAGGGTTTCATATTTCGGGGTAGCAAATTTTGAGTATCCCATATGTGTACCTTAAACATGGTTTCGCACCCTTCGAGTTATACTTCCATTTTTTGCAATAAACCTAATAATTATTTAACAACCCATTTTTGTAATATACCCAAAACAATTTTTAACATACCTAAACAACCTCGATGATTTAGTATCAGCGCATGATAAATACGTTATATTTTAATGCGGCACCTCAGGGTGATGTCGGAATTCGCATCTTTTGAACAACCTATCCGCGTTGCCATTGCAGGAAAGCAAATAAATTTACCAATAGTTGCCGCTCATGCCTGAGAAGCATCTAATGGTATATTTATCTGAGTTACCGTAAAAAGGAAGTGATGTTTCAGCGTGTCATGTTTCTGGGCAGCAAACTGATCTGTTTGAGTACATATTACTGTATCTTAAACATGCTGTCTTACCGCGTTCTAGTAATACTTACATTTTTGTAATACACCTAGCGTGTATGCGCTGATTTTTCCTCTAAGAAGGAAATATAAATATTATATATATATATATATATGTCGCGGTGCTTACACCGTGTACTATTTTATCTAATAATTAACATTTAATGGCAGTCGTTAAATAAAGCCTGCGGAAAAGAAACACTATTTAGTAACATTTAAAGCCTTCTTTATTAATTAACATTAATTAATTACCCAATTAATCCAGCTAAGTCACTATTTTTTATCAAACTTTCAGATCCAAGGCAGGCGCGTACGCAGGAAACGGATATCCTCCCTAATCTAATGCTTTTTCCTTCATGCGTTTTATAAAAACATGGTTGAGCATCACACATGACTCAGCCATCACGCGCCTTTAAGTGTTCGTGATTTAAGTGCGCCTTTAAGTGTCCGAACGCGTGGGAGAAATTAATTATCGATGACAATGAACTCTCCGCTGCGAAAAACAACCTACTTCGGAAATTGGAAAACACACTAGGATATCTAAAGGAAAATTATCGATTAACGCTAATTAATATAGTTTATGTTTCTAGCCATTGCATATATATATATATATATATATATATATATATATATATATATATATATATATATATATATATATATATATATATGTGTGTGTGTGTGACATTATAATTTTGAATCTCGTCTATTTTCTATAGTTCGGGTCCCCACATCTGTTGAAGATAGGCCCCTTTTCTCAGAATAGCCCACCCAACAGCAAATGAACATCTGCAAGTCCAAGAAAAATACATTTTGGCAAATAACCGCAGCAGAGGGTGAAAAGTATGGGATAAACACCACTATAAATCCGAACCAGTTGATAGAAATATAAAGCCGTGCCGCTCCAGAACGATTAACAAAACCCCGTCTCTAGTCATCTAAATCCTCAGTTCACAATATCTCAGAGATAATGGCTGCAGGTGCCAGATATAAAGCTATCCAAAGTGTCAAATACTACCATAAAGATAAAACGCATCCAATATCCTTCTAAGAATTGTACCAGCCTACCACCCACGACAAATATCTGTGTTTAGGTAAACCGTCGCTGACTCTATTTTGTACAGCCCCTAGCTAAGAGAGCCTACACACACTCTGTTATTACCTGTGTATGTACACACTTGTATGTTCCGCGTCATGCTAGAAGGACGCTCTGATCTCCGCCATCAACTCTAGAGAAATAAAGGACTTCAATTTTATAAGAACTCTGCCTGGATTTTGTGTTTATTATGGAATGTCATGTGATGAAACGTGGCATATATATATATATATATATATATATATATATATATATATATATATATATATATATATATATATATATATATATATATATATATATATATATCGGTAAACAGTCTGATTGATTTAGTATAAGTGCATGCCTGCTGTTTTAGGTCTATTACAAAAATGGAAGTAAGACTAGAATGGTACGAAAGCATGTTTAAGTTACAAATATGGGATACCCAAAACAGGTCCACTCGCTACTCAGAATCGTGACACCCTGAAACAGCATTTCATTTTTACAGTGTACGTGCAAAACAATATGACTCCGTTCCTTTGAGTAAAAATATTACATTCAAAACATTATGACTCCCATTTTTTTAAATAAAATTAGTACATGCAAAACATTATTATTCCTTTCCTTTAAAATTGGCCCAAGAAAGGAGAAAGAGAAATAGGTAAATTTTGCTCGACGCTTGAGCTATTTTATTCCTCACTATTTGCTTTTTCGAAGCAATGATAAACTACACGAAGTTATTCGAGTGTTCATTGCACTCTTAATGAATTTATAAGAGTCACGAAAAATGAAAATTTTTGTATTTTGGAGTATTTCGACATTTTTGGAAAAGGATGATGAAACTAGTGTTTTAAAACTGCATGTGTAACGAGCAACATGAAAGTAATACAAATAATTCCCAAACGCGAAAGAAAAAGCAAACACTATTTTTATGATCATTATTTCGGAAATATAAAAAGAAGCACTTGAAATAAAAAGTTATTTTTTTCCACATTTAATAAGTCATTAAACTCTTGTTTTCATGTATCTGACATTCTGACAAGTGTGACTAATGAATACATATTTTCCCAGTCGCAGCCATAAATAAATAATACTTTACGTAAGAAAGCACCGAAAATAATACCTTTTCAACATCATTTTTAAAGTTATGAAATACTTTTGTTTCGCAAATGTAGATTAATGTTCCTGAAACTATGGGGACGGTTTCATTTTTTTCCCGATATATTCTAAACCGGAATAAAATGCTTTCAACGATACGCTAGTATCTGCAGTTCGTTTCGGTTTATTTAATATGCATATTGTGTCCTATCAAGATGTGATTTATTTATTTTTGCGTGTGTCTCTTTCTACACGCTCAGCTGCGACACTTTCAAGGCGTAAATAATCTCTCAAAATGAAAATAAATTTTAGGATAGCAGATAGAGTATGTCGCATATTTATCTTCCAGCCTCCTGCAATTAAACTACAGACGACACAATTTTTTCCCTAGAATTTTATCTCCCTCTACTACAGTGTTTGAAATAGTTCCTTTTTTTTTGGTTCCAAGAATAATTAGAACGTTATACACCGAATCAAGTCATGATTGATATGCTTTCAAGCACATTTCTACTAAGTATTCGTGCAGTAATTTAACTGTATACTTAAAACTTATTTGGTAGTTCTACTCAAGATTGCTTGTTTTTTTGGGGGTTTTTTTTGTATTATGGAAACTGGAAATATGTAGAGGGACCCATGGAATTATTTTGTGTATGTTAAATTTGAATTAATGTTAAAAAATATTGTATAATGTATTTAAATCAAACTTTTGTTAAAAAAATTAACTACTTCAAAATATGAAAAAATAAGTTTTCAAAATAAAGATATTTTTTTTTAATCGGCGGGTTTACATTCTGTGGTAAGCGTGGGTGTTTGTAGCTTTTCGGTATGGTTTAAAGAGTCGGTCTTCCTAGTTTAGTCCTTGTGCTATGAAATACAACGCATGAAACCCTTACCAAATTTGAATTTTTTAATTCTTATATCGTACTTTTGTTAATAATTTATCATCTTCCTAGTTTAATCCTTGTGCTATGAAATACGACGCATGAAACCCTTACCAAATATGAATTTTTTAATTCTGATATCGTACTTTTGTTAATAATTTATCATCTTCCTAGTTTAGTCCTTGTGCTATGAAATACAATGCATGAAACCCTTACCAAATTTGAATTTTTTAATTCTTATATCGTACTTTTGTTAATAATTTATCATGATCATTTGGGATTGGACTTTGAACCCAAGTCTCCAAAACTTCAATTTAAAAAAAAAATATTTTTTTTTGTTTGTTAAACGAATGCTGAGGTACTTACCCTGAATACATTCACATATAGTACACTGCAGTTTTGCTGGCCCTTTTATTGTGGGGGCACCCTATAGGCGGACCAGCATTACCCCCTAAGAAGGGACGACATAAACGGATGCATTTTAGTGGCACGACGCCGGGATTCGATCCGAGCACCCTCAGAACCGAAAGCCAGCATGCTGTACCACAAGGCCGCCACTGGCCTCACTTCAAGTATTCTACCAACTAATCTGTATGAGTAATTTTTAACACAAATTTTTTACAAAGAAAAGCTCTATTTAGAGGCCAACATTGCAAAATTTTGGCTTGTATGTATTTTCACATGAGAGGAACCTTTATCTTTCTTTGACAATTCCTCACTTATCTAGTAGGATTGTTTAAATAATATATGGTTTAGGGTTTTATAATACACGTACTTATATAATACGCATATTAATATTTTATATTTTTTGGGAGCATCGAGAACTTTTGAGTCGTAATGAAGTATAACATGGATTGCACAAAGATAGAGTAAAATCTCTCTCTCTCTCTATCTCTCTATCTATCTATCAGTCTCTCTCTCTCTCTCTCTCTCTCTCTCTCTCTCTCTCTATATATATATATATATATATATATATATATATATATATATATATATACTAGCTGAAGTACCAGGCGTTGCCCGGAATTTTAAGAAGGTTTGTTAACCAAAATCAATTTAAAAAATTAACACAGTATAAATTAGCCAAAAAAAAGCATGTGAAATGTTATACATATCTCAGTATTTTGGTAGATACAGTCTTTCATTACTGCACCACTAAAAGCTATAAAGTAAAAATGTCAAATTGTGGAATGTTTGTTAACCAAAATCAATTTAAAAACTTAACACAGTATAAATTACATAACCAAAAAAAAAAGCATGTGAAATGTTATACATATCTCAGTATTTTGGTAGGTGCAGTCTTTCATCATTGTACCACTAAAAGCTGTAAAGTAAAAATGTCAAATTGTGGAATGTTTGTTAACCAAAATCAATTTAAAAACTTAACACAGTATAAATTACATAGCCAAAAAAAAAGCATGTGAAATGTCATACATATCTCAGTATTTTGGTTAGATGCAGTCTTTCATCATTGTACCACTAAAAGCTGTAAAGAAAAAATGTCAAATTGTGGAATGTTTGTTTTCCAAAATCAATTTAAAATCTAAACAATTTAGCAAGATTTAACCTTCTATGTTTGGAGCAAAAGAAGCTGATAAGTAAAACATAAAATATACATACATTTATAATAAACCACTAAAAGCTGAAAAGGAAAAATGTCAAATTGTCGAATGTTTGTTAACCAAAATCAATTTAAAGACTAAACACAGTATAAATAACATAGAAAAATAAGCATGTGAAATGTTATACACCCAAATAATTTTTTAAAAATCCAATATAAAAATATATAAATTTATAATTAACTCCTCAGAATTCATCTAGATTTAACCTTTTATCTTTGGAGCAAAAGAAGCTGAAAAGTAAAACATAAAATATATACATTTATAATAAACCATTAAAAGCTGAAAAGGAAAAAATGTCAAATTGTCTCTTGGAAAGTTAAGACTTTTAAAAAGTAAAGCTGAAAAGTAAAAATGTCATTTTGTCGAATGTTTGTTAAACAAAATTGATTAAAAAAGTAAACACAGCATAAATAACATTTATAAAAAAACATGTGAAATGTTATACACATCTCAGAATTTTGGTAGATTCAGCCTTTCATTTTTCAAGTTTAAATTAAAAATGTCAAATTGTCTAATGTTTGTTAACAAAAAGTAATTTAAAAACTAAACACAGTATAAATAACATAGATTTAATAACAGTATAAATATCATAAAATATATACATTTATAATAAATCACTAAAAGCTTAAAAGTAAAAATGTCTAATTGTCCATATAAATACCTCCATAAATGCAGGATTCTGTAGCCAAAAAAATATATAAATAAAGTATTAAAGTATTTGTTAAAGGCACTGACTGATTAAAAAATTAACAGAAATCTGCAGTTTGGGCTACACGCACCATAAATGCAAGATTCTGTAGCAATAATAGAAACATTCTGTCCTTATTAAACTCCATATAAATCTCTGTTCAATTAAACTGATCCAAATATCATCTGAAGTACCTTCATAAACTATGTTTCTCGTTTCTTGATTCGGGGTTCAATATGAATGTTTGTTAACCAAAGTCAACTTAAAAACTAAACACAGTATAAATAACATAGGAAAAAAACATGTGAAATGTTATACACATCTCAGAATTTAGATAGATTCAGCCTTTCATCACTAAAAGCTGAAAAGTAAAATTGTCAAATTGTCTTTTGCCTTGTGAACTCTGCATGAAAAATTAAACATAGTATAAAAAAGGGATGGGAAATGTCATACACATCAATACTAAAAAACAACGAATAAATTTTGGTTCGAATTTGACTCTTAGTCTGCTTCACTCTTGAAAATAGTTGTTCTCAGATGTACGTGCTTCCAAACGTTGATGACCAGAATAACGCTTGACTATGCAGTGAAGGATATTTTTATCTGGGCAGGTATGATTTATGAGTACAACAAAGAGACTCGATTGAATTTCTCTTTAAGTTAGATGTCAGATTGCAACTCTATGCATTCCATTTGACAATTTGCTAGCATTATATCTATATCGACTGTAAATAGAATAGAAAACATGCAAAAACAAAAATTGTTTATTTTCCCCGAAGTCCTGAAATCAATTTTAAATTCTTGTACTAAATCGGAAAGTAGGGCTGCGTATTTTATAACATTTTTAGAATTGTGCTTGGGAAATTAAAATAGTAGCATTAAGATTTTTATGCAGTTATAGGCATTTTAGCTAAATTTCAATAAAAATTACTTCAAATTGACCAATTTATAGAAAAAGTATGCTATTTACAGTTAAGTTTTTGTTTCTTTTTTTTTATTTTTAAGTGCTATTTTACCATAAAGCACCAAAAAAAAAACCTTTAAAAAATCATTTTTTAAAACAAACAAATGGAATAGCTAAACATAAACATAGTTAACCGTAAATAAATCGCAAAACTGTGCTTAAGTTTAGACTGATTCTTTTTAGTTAAGATATACTAATTTTTATGCTTTTAAAAGTACATCGTGAATTATAAAATTAAGAACAATATAAAATACAGTAACGGATTATTGCTTCTTTTAGGAAACAACAAAACAATGTTTCAAATTCAAACTTGTGTAACTACTGCCACTCGCTGCTACTGTCGTCTGATGAGCAAAAAAAAAAAAATTAAATAATTCAATATTATTCTGATTTTTCACGCTAGTGGAAAAAATGCCACGCCCACTTTAGAGTCACTTGAAATAATTAAACACACACAAATATATAAATTACACAAAAGGTTTTTTTTTTTTTTTAAATTCTGTAATGTGTCTAAATCTCCACTATGGAAATATATCGGAGAATTCCATCATTTTAATAAGAAATTTCTAAAATGAAAATAGCAACAAATAACGTCTGTTTATAATCTGAAGACGATGTTAATTTCACTGAAATGTTTCAAAATATAAATTTTAGATAAGAAATATTTAACGCATTTACTACGCATTACATCGTTTCAATAAGAAATGTCTGAAATGAAAATGGCAACAGAGAACGTTTGTTTATAAAATAACACGGAGAAAATAAACGACGATCGTTAATCGAAATGTCTTAAAGTATAAAATCTGACTTGAAAGATTATTATTTTCATTTATTATTCTGGTTTAATATATAACTTGAAACTTTTTGATTTTATTTATTTTTATCTTTTCGCTCGCTGTTTGCTAGCTAACCCTAACGTGGACGCCATATTCAGAGGGATGATGCCACAAAGTGTAACAGCTTACATTTAGTTTCAAAATTGTGGTTTTTTATTAATTAAAAATCAACGGTAATTAATTTCGATTTTTGAAGTTCTTCAGACCCTCGGCTGTTTTTAAAGACGCCTGTATGTAAAATTTTACGATCGTTGCTCCTAAACTGTGGATTTCTATACAATTACAGAGATACAAACATTCATTTTTATATATTAGATATATATATATATATATACACTGCTGGCCACCCAAATTGCAACACCAAGAAAGACAAGAGATATCACAACAAAATTTATTTTTTAGATAACATGTTGACCAAGTGTCAAATGATTAAATTTATAGACTTCTGTGAAGTGTGGTTCCTGCCAAAATCAGTAGCCAGAGTAGCCGCCATTGTTGGAGATCACCGCTGCCACACGCCTCGGCATTGATTCAAAGAGACCTTGGATAAGTTCTTGGGGTACAGCAGACCAAGCAGCTTCCACACGTTGCCAAAGTTGATCTGCTGTGGCAGCTGGGGATGGAATCTGGGTCAATCGTAGAGCAACCATGGATCACATGTTTTCTATCGGCGAAAGATCCGGAGAGCGAGGCGGCCAGGGAAGCAATTCAATCTGGCGATTGACGAAGAAGCGTTGGACAATGCGTGCCACGTGTGGTCGTGTATTATCCTGTTGAAATATGGCTGTGGGCAAGCCCTAAAGGTAAGGAAGGACAACTGGCTCCAACACCTCGGAGATGTAGCGCTGGCTGTTTAAAGTACCGGCAATGCGTACTAGAGGTGTGGGAGAGTGATATCCAATTCCGCCCCATACCATAATACCCTGTACAGGACCAGTGTGGCGGTGCATAACGCAGCTGTTCAGCATCCTCTCTTCACGTTGTCTCCAGACTCGAATGCGACCATCGTGTTGTTCCAGACAGAAGCGTGACTCGTCAGTAAAGACAATTTCATTCCATTCTGCCGTCGACATCCTTCTGTCATCGCACCATTGGCGGCGGAGACGTCTGTGGTTCTGCGTCAAGGGTAGACAAAGCAATGGACGTCTTGGGGACAGACCACTCTGCTGTAAACGGCGTCGAATGGTACGCGCAGACACTGGAGCATGCGTTACAGACTGCATGTGCTGTGCTATGGTTCGTGATGTTACTGAGCGATCCGTCACTGCCATGCGCACAATTTTCCTGTCATCACGTGAAGTGGTGCGCTGAGGTGGATGCGATGGAACACGCCGGTCCGTCGTACCCTCCTGCATCCAACGATCACATATCCGCATTACAGTTGTTTGGTTTCGTCCAACACGACTACCGATTTCCCTGAAAGATAATCCACAATCTCGGTAGGCCACTATCCTTCCTCTATCGAACTCGGATACTTGATCAAAAGATGATCGCTGTTTTCGACGAGGCATAATTGATCGTTTTTTTGAAAAAACCACAAGAAAAACACAATTGCCGAACTTTAAATCGAAATCTCCAAGCCTTAAATAGCGCTTTGAAGTGGCGCCACAGGCGCGCGTGATGTGCGTCTGCGCTGAAATTCTAATCATTTGCATATCTCACCTCCGCTAATGCATGTTGTAAATTTCATGTTATTTGCATGTTTCCTTCAGGGTGTTGCATTTACAGTGGCCAGCAGTGTATATATATATATATATATATATATATATATATATATACATATATATATATATATATATATATATATATATATATATATATATATATATATATATATATATATATATATTTGTTTACTGAAGTCGATATTTCCTAATTTTTTACCTCATCATGATTTTTAATGTCATAACTCAGAGATCTTTCGTCCTACTACTCATGAAGATGGGAAAGTTTTTATAATTTCTGTCAAAATTTTAGGTATCGTGTAAAAATTTGTTGGAATGTGTAATGCAATATTCCATAGAATATCAGGATCTGGACGGACAGAGAAGAAGAATAAAATTTTTGATGTGAAGTTTCATATTTTCTGTGTGGAAAGGGAAACCGAAACACACTTTTCGTAAACTTCTGAGTGAAATTCGAACTGAGTCCTAACTAAAATTATGTGACAGGCAAAATTTAAAGTTTACACAAGGTGTTTATTATTGAGGTGTAAATTTAACATATGAAATATAAGAGCGCAGACTTTCAAAACTCCTCTATCCTTCCGTAAAATAATTTTTGTCATAGAAAATAGACTTTCGGCTTAAATAATATTTGTGCTATTACATCCAGTTTTATTAACGGATGTGATTTACATTTTAATATTTATTAAATAACCTATAATATATAGATTCTACGACAGCCGTTATAAATATCACTATATATGGATACATGCTGAAATTTTAAAAATATGTGCACAATGGTGTCTCTACTACTATGCCATCACCCTTGTAAATATAATAAATTTATTTTAAAATGTATGAGCTTATGGAATTTATAAACAAACATTAGTACAAAATATCTAACTCTTGTAATATGTCTTATTAACTTCGTATAACATTGGGAAAATGAAAAAAAAGATGTGAAATATTCCCTTTTCCTTTTTAATTTGTTTCAAGATGCAACATGTTATTCAAAGTAAAAGGAAAATATTCACTACAAAAGTTTTGTTTTTCGTTAGTTAAGCGATAGTTTTGTAATTCACTAGTTATGATACACCATTTATGTTATGTGAAACCGCATACATCGGACCCCTTGCTCACCCTATCACCAATCAAAATGATTGGCTGACGTCATAGTCGAGGTATAACTGGAGATAAGAAATACAAATACGCAGTAAATAATCACAGGTCTGGCGAGATGGTACAGGCTCGGCCACCTCTGGTTCATTGTTCTTCAGTATTATGTTTAAGTGAAATGTTGTTTGTATGTGTGTTGTTAAGGCCGTCTGCACACGGAGCAAATCAAAAGAAACTGATAACCGACTCAAATCACAAACCAGTCCGTTTTGAGTCGCAACCTATGTAATTGAATGGAGCCACGCACACGGCGCAACTGGTTACAAACCCGTCAGCAACGCGTTTGTAATCAGTCGCAGGCAACTCAACGTGTCGAGTCGCTAGCAACTTCAGTCGCCAGTTTCTCTTGCGTTGTGCGTGTTATTACACAATCTATGTTACAGCCGCTCTTTTGGCAAGCTGCCAAATGACGTACACGAGAGTCCGCGACTTCATCACGGAATGGTTTGTGATTGGAGTCAGTTATCTGTTTCTTTTGAGTTGCTCCGTGTGCAGATGGCCGTACACGGAACAACTCAAAAGAAACTGATAACCGACTCCAATCACAAACCACTCCGTGATGAGTCGTAACCTATGTAATTGAATGGAGTCACGCACACGGCGCAACTGGTTACAAACCCGTCAGCAACGCGTTCGTAATCAGTCGCAGGCAACTCAACGTGTCGAGTCGCTAGCAACTTCAGTCGCCAGTTTCTCTTGCGTTGTGCGTGTCATTACACAATCTATGTTACAGCCGCTCTTTTGGCAAGCTGACATATGACGTACACGAGTCACGTGACTTCTGCCTAGCGATGAAATGAAATTCTAACGTTTTTTGCTGTATGGAATACAGCTCAGATTCAAAATATTAGAATAATAGAGAAAAAGTAATAAGAAAGAAATTATATTCCATTTATTTATTTTTTATATTAAGTAAATGCAATTAAATTTCAATTAATCTTTTTTTTCAATTAATCTTTTCAAAAATGATATTAATTTTAAGATAATAAATAAGTTTAATCAACAATAAGTTCTTAATAAAAATATCGTTTGCATATTTGCATTAAAAGACATTAAATTACCAAACGATATTTTCAATTTGTAAAAAAATGTAATTATTCTAATATTTTGAATATAAGCTGTATGTGCTCCCATATCTCAATTAATTTCTGATCATAATTTAACTAAAAAATGAACGATCAACAAATTAATATCAAATTAGTGGGTGAAGTGGAAAAATATCCAGTTCTATACAACTTCAAACTTCCAGGATACTCAAGAAAGGATGAAACGGAAAAGGCGTGGAAAGAAATTTCAAAAGAATTACTAATGCCAGGTATAATTTTTTTATTTCAATTTAGAATGAGTACAATTAAAATAAATCAATAGCACACTTCCATTGCCAGGGCAGAGATGCTTTAGGGGTAAGAAAATAGTTAGCTAAGTAATTCCTGAGAAGGTTTGCAGGAGAATTTCTGTTTATTGTAATGTTTTGAGGTGAAGGTTGTACTGCGTCGTCGTTATTTGTTTCTTCACAATCTGTAGAATAGGTAGCCGTATAATGAACCCCCTCTTGCTGTCGTACATAATTGTGAAGGACACAAGCTGCTTTTATGACGAAATTCACATTTTCAGGATGTCGGATACGAATAGGGCCATTCAAAACAGCGAATTTTTCGCATGCCATCCCAAAAATACATTCAATGGTTTTACGTCCACGGCTCAACCTGTAATTGAATATTCTTTTCACATCATCTAAAATTCGTCGAGGGTAAGGTCTCATTAAATATCGTGACAGCGGGAATTCCTCTTCACCAATAAAGTAATAAGGAAAGGGGTGACCATTCTCATCATATGTCAATGTTGAAGGGGGAGGGATATTAAGTCCACCATGTTTGATCCAATATTTCATTGCTGAGGCACGGAATATGCCTCCATCGCTGTTCCTTCCAGCATAACCGGTTTCGATCATAGTAAATAAACCATCAGCGTCGCAGCACGCCACTAACACTATCGAATGATACGACTTGTAATTGAAATTAGCTGAACCACTGTTTGCAAATTTCTCGATCCTGACATATTTGCCGTCTAATGCTCCTATACAGTTTGGAACATTCCAGAGAGTTTCAAACCGTTTTGCTATTGATTCCCACTGCTCTCTGTTTGGTACCTGCATGTATAGCTCTTTCAACTCTTGCCATATTACTTTTGATGTAACCGCCACAATTCCACCCACTGTAGTCTCCCCTCTAGCGAAATAAAGCGCAATAGAGGCAAATGTTGAACCAGTACCCAAATATCTGTAACATAAATAATTAAACATATTAATATATTTGTAAGATTGACATTAATGTAATTAGAAGATGAATAAAACTAGTGGGTCCTAAATCCCCCTATATAAGACAAGAGTCTCGAAATTAAATACTTGTCAACGATTTATTCTAAGTTGAACACATTGTTTCTACTTTGAAGTTTCTATTTTAGTCATTTTTTTTGTTTAATGATCTGCTTCACACGCAGTTAAAAATCTGGAGTAAAATGCGAAAAAAAAAGTAGGTCACGCCGGAACCAGCGTGCGCGATCCTAAAAGAATATGGAGGGTCGAAGGTCATAATCCACGGAGAGAACAAATTAGTCATCCATGACTTCGATTCCACTTGACTCGCGTATATGCTCAAATTGTTTCGATTTTAAACATGGTATTTTTCTCTCTCTGCTGTAATCTCCGTTCTACCGTAAACTTTTCATCTCTCTAGCGGCAGAATGTAAAGAAAGGTGGAAGAATCTTCGTACAGTTTTTGTTCGAAACACGAAAGCCACGAAAAGTGGTGCAGGTGCGAAGCCGAAGAAGGCATATTATCTTTTGGAAGCTATGAAATTCACTATTCCATATATTAAGACATTAGGGGGCTCTTCAGGAAATCTACTCAACCCACCACACCAGGAAGACGGTGAGGAATTCGAGGAAATCGAGGGATCACAACCACTTTCATCATCTCAAAAGTTGATACTCCCGTGTTCAACCATGTTACCGCCACCAATTGCCCCTCCACTAACCTCAACTTCAGATATGTGTAAAAAACAGTCGTCAAGAGCAACACAAAATAAGCGTGCAATGAAAAACCATGAAGTAGACAAAGCGTTTATCGAATACCTGCAGAGAAAAAAATCCAAATGCAGCTCTTCGGACTGTACCCAGGACCCAAAAACAGAAGGGTTGAAAATGTTCCTGCTTAGTATGCTTCCAGATCTTTTAACAATTACAGATGAACAAGTACGACGATTTAAGCGCAAGGCTTTAGATTCTATTGATGAAATCCTGTCAACCCATCCTATAATATCTCAGCAACTATCTTTTTCATCCAGATCTTCAACCCCTGCATCACAATCTCAACTCATATCTCAACCTGAACATCAGTCAGAAGAAACTTGTGAGACACCACAACTCAGCACACTTGAAGTAAGGGGTGCAACCACTGGAGCAGGAAGCAACATAGTTACAAGTGCAGAAGGGTACTACGTGGCATTTGATGAAGCCTTGGACGACTTATGTCAACAGTAATTTCTATTTTTCAATTATTTAATTGATTAGAAATAATTTCAATAATAATTTCGTAGTATTTTTTAGCAATTCTAGATATTGAAAGTGAAAATGAGTGAAAAAGTTGTCGGACTCAACACGGAATCGAACCCAGGACCTCTCGTTTTAGCTATATTAAGTATTTTTTCTCGCTATATTAAGTTGATGTACTTATACAATAATGTACCTGATCGATTTTGTTTTAATAAAAACAATTTTCTTACCTGAGAGTGATTAATATCCGTTCCTCAGCATACACACATTCCCTCATGATTGAATTTTGTCTGTTTAGTGCAGGAGAAATCAGTTGTACTAATTCTGAATAACTGTCTTTAGACATACGATAGAAACATAGAAATTTTGCATCCGGAATTTGTAGTTCTTTTGCAGCAACAAATAATCGGTGGTTAAAATTTCTTTCAATATATGGATGAACCCAAAATTTCCTTCGTATTCTATTTCTTCTGTATCGATAATAGTAATAAAGCAACACTGATTCATCATTAGAATCATCACTACAATCATTATCCATGGTGGCCCGGAATAATGATGTTCTTCCTTCCATGACAGGTCGCAAACTATTGATTTGAATCACTTTTGAGTCGGCCCGTGTGCGGAGCCGCATCACTAACGAGTTTGCAACCGATAAGCAATTTCAGTCGCTAACCAGTTGAGTTTCCTTTGAGTCGCTCCGTGTGCGGACGGCCTAAAAGATGACTGATCGTTGCGTGTACGTCATTGTCCGTATGCCGTGAATGGCACCTCACTAGGGACTTATAATGCTGAGGTCCCACGGCCTACCCAATCTGGCAAAAAATACCTTTTCATTGAATTCTGAACGAAAAACCTGTGTAATAGTCAGTGGCGCACCGAAAGGGGAGCCAAGGGGACTTGCGACCCCCAAAGGAATAGAAATTGCATTATTAATATTGAATTTTTATTATAAAAACTTTTATTTGTTCACCCCCCCACCCTTAGATTCAATCCTGGGTGCGCCAGTGGTGATGGTAATATGTAGGGGAAAGTACGGTAAGATGACGAAGCGGTTAAGATAACGATCTCGGTTTTTCTCCGACGCAATCCTAGATAGCAGCACCTGTCCAGGCAATTCTTAAGACGCTAGTATTGGGTTATGACGCCCACTAGAAATAATATAAGTTGCGATCGTTTTGTGAGTAGTGGCGACTCAAATGTATTTCTTTAATCTGTGTTTGTAAATTTTGGACTTCACAGCGCAAGGAATTACCCGACTACGGTAAGTTATTTTTTCTCCTCCATTTTTCTCTCTAAAAATACAACTCGTAACGTTAAAAATCATGTATGTTATAGTTTATTTACGATAAGCTTGGATACTGATAAACAAGTTGAAATCGAAAATGCTGTTGTGGGGTAAGATGACGAGGAGCCTACCTTAGAATTAGTACTGTCCAGACATTGCTGTGAACGGATTCAGAGCTACTGGTATTGAGTCTCTAGACAGCAATATTTATCACATACGAAGATTTTCACGCTTCATACACCGCTGATGTTGTTGAAAACAACCAATTAGATTATCCTACCATTTGTCAGCAGCATATTTCATCGGCCTTTCCACCTTAACCTACCATTTCATCAACCCTATCTCCACAGCCATCAACTTCCTCAGCTCTTCCTCCACTTCCGATGGACAGCAAGAAAACAACCAGGAAACCAAGGAAGAAACTGCCTTCTTACCACATTTCTGGATCTCCTGTAAAACAAGCTCTTGAAAAAAAGAAAAAACAATTGATGGAACTGAAACAGCAGGAAAGACTGAAAAGTAAAGCTGAAACATTAGCGCCAAATAAAGCTAAATGTTTAGCGATAACACCTAGAAAAAGAAGGAAAACTAGAATGCGTCAACGGGATTACTAGTCATCTGAAGAGTCATCACAAGAAGTTTCATGTGTGGGGGACGACGACTATAATACTGAAATATTATTGGAAAAAGACTGCATTATTCACAGGGAGGAGGAAAAGGACGAATTATGGTATCAATGTTTCAGGTGCAAATCTTGGGCACATGCTCAATGTTCCGGCTGGGATGATAATGTAGCGAAAGACAGACCCTTTTGTATATGAACTTTATTACCTATGTTGTTTTCTTAATTTTTGTATCTAATTCTTTAAGTTTTTGTTTCATTATGGGTAATCTGTCATTGTATTTTTAGTGTTATCTGTGCCTTTTTCCCTAAGTACCTAAGTGAAATAGTTTCTCTGCATTTTTGAAAATAAACCTTTATATCTTTATTTATATTGTTATAGATTCGTCATCTTACCCACCGCCCTTAGTCATCTTACCCCACCTAATGGGTAAGATGACGAAAATTTCTTTCTTGGGGGAAGGGAATATTTTGCCATCTTCCAAGAGGAGATGAAATCGTTTCAATTTGTTATATAAAACATAAAGGTTGAAAGAAGTCTGTCTGCAAATTTCAGGTGTTTAAACCACTTATTGAATTCAGGAAAAATATTTGAAGCTTAAGTTCGTCATCTTACCCCACCTTCCCTTATTCATTTTAAAGACACCACGAGCTTCAAGGCAATGAAGAAACAAAAATAAAACTTTAACATTATTTTTTTTCAAAGGGTTATTATAAATGTTAAGGTAAAATAAACCGAGAAAGAATATTGTTAAGATAAAATTGATTACTAAGTAATAAAATAGTAGTTTAAAAAGAAAATCAATACATTGATAGCGTACTCTGTTGATACAAACTTCCTAGAAATAAATATAAATAGTTCAAACTCACTTGATAACTAACTTGCACCTGTTTGTCAGAATAATTTTTTTTAATTCCACAAAAAGCAACTTTATTTATTTATGCGTATGATTTAAAAGTGAAATGTTGTTTTCGATATCTTCTACTTCTTACATCTGTGTGTAGGTGTGTGCATATTCAAGTGGATAGCGAGCAGTTCATTGAAATGGAAGCCTAGAATGACGTTTGTAATGCAAATCCTGGAGAGAATTAAAAATTCTTGACCTGAAACATGTGTCTTAAATACAAGATGTTTAAGATTTTTATGAGTTTATATCCAGTATTTTAATTCTCTCAGCATCAAAGAAGTATAAATGATATAAGGAATATTTTGAACAGTAAAATTTTAAATAAAATTAAAATTAAGTATATGAATATTTGCAGAAATCGGTCTCTAAATCTATTTAATGATTAAAAAATATAAATTTCATTTATCAGTCTCAGAAATTACCACTACATAAAGCATTTTTTGAAAGTGGAATAGAATATAACAGAGGTGGGGAACGCGCGGCCTTGAGGTTGCATGCGGCCTGCCTGATCTTGTGCGGCCTTCATAAAAGCTAGCACTTGTATTAATTAATATTTAATTTTATAGATTACTACAATTTTCAAATCAATGAAATTAAATAATGAACGGCATGAATGTACGCAGGCTTCGCGTTACGAAGCTTGATCCAAATATTCAATTACTTTCAAGCAAGAAACAAATGCAAATATCCTACTATCTTAAGTTTTCCACCGGATTTTAAAATTATTTTAGGAATTGTTCCTATGCCAGTTATTTATAATTTAGTACTATTATATTTCTATTGTATTTCTTTATAATGTTAAAATTATTTAAAAATACTTCTACTTTATTATTTTTATTTGAAGTGATATTTAAATGTGGTTGTTTATTAAAATTTAAAAATCTGGATATATATATATATGTGTGTTTGTGTGTGTGCTTGCATAAATAAAAATACCAACAGTGAAATATAGAAAATTACAGTTGTATCTGTGAATCTTATAATTTTATAAAAAAAATAATAATTAATGATTAATCTTATAACATGTTTTTACCCTTATGGGAGTACAAAAATACTTTATAGTGTAACTTTTTAAGTCAAATAATAAATAAATAAGGACTTAATATTTTTTGTTATTTTTCTATATAGTGCACCAAATTGTTAAAACTATACCTAACTATAATAATTTCATAAAAGTCTCATTTATAGGTACATCAATTTATGCGACCTCCTTTATTACTACCTAATTTACATGTGGCCTCTAATGGTAAAAAGATTCCCCACCTCTGGAATATAACATTTTTTTTTCCCTTTTCAATGCGGTAGACACTTGTCTCCAACAGTAGGTGTTTCTCTTACATTGATTGGCCCGTGAAGACCCGCGAGGTTTTGCTGGCTACTTTTTTATGGGACCTCCTTTTAGGTGAGCCAGAATTGCCCCCTATGAAAATTTTAAAGCGGTGGATACATGTTTCGAACTAATCAATAGTCCATCATCAGACCGAGGAGAATTGGTTTTATTGTCACAATGAACAATTTACAAATACAAGGGTCATTGAAACTATTTGATATAAACAGATGCTACTATCCATAAGTATATGTAAGTCACACATCACCAATGTCCAAGTATGTATCTAAAAGTATTCAGTCTTATGCAAAGGATCTATGAAATATATATTGTTGATTACAAGGTTTATGTAAATACATATTATCATGTATTTGTCTATATTATATTTATCTGATGTCGAAAAATAATGATGGGGAAATTCAGTTATTAAATGGTTTCACATAATTTGAATCTTTAAATCAATTATTGGTAATGAGAAATGATTTTTTAAACTCTAATTCTCGGGAGACCTTAACATTTTTAGATCTTTAATTTATCAAATTTTACGAACTACTGTAAACAGAAAATATTTTTTTTCTTTCAGAAACTGAATATTCTATCAACAAATGAGAAAATTCGTTCTCAGAAAATCTAAAAGAAAAACCTTTTTTGCAAATATATTAAGATATTAATAAATTTAAAATAAATACTGGTTTTTATAAAACGCATTTTGTGAAACTTGTTTGCTTCATCGATATAAAACTTCGTAAACCATAAAGTCTTGGAAAATTCAGTTACGTACTTCACTGAATTTTTTAATTAGTTGGCTGTTTACTATACCCAAATCCTGAGAACTTATGCCAAAAGTTATCTTTATAATGCGTGTATTTTTAGGAAAAATTTCAGAAATTGTTTACTTAAGCAAGGGGACATTCTGTTTGTCTGAGAAAATGTAATGCATATTTAAATATTTATGAAATAATTTAGGTATATTTTTTTATTTAAGGGAAAAAATGAATTGAAATTTAAGTCTTTTTTGTTTAGTATCCAACTTTCTTGCTTTCTACCAAATGTAGGGCATTTGTCTATTGCCCTTGTCGTGTTTTGAAGGAAAGAAGAATTTCTCAAGAAATATTCCTACTGACTGTGGAGGTGAAAAAGAGAGTGGAATTAATTGATTGGGGTATTATAAATATAAATATACTATTATACACTGCTGGCCACTGTAAATGCAACACCCTGAAGGAAACATGCAAATAACATGAAATTTACAACATGCATTAGCGGAGGTGAGATATGCAAATGATTAGAATTTCAGCGCAGACGCACATCACGCACGCCTATGGCGCCACTTGAAAGCGCTATTTAAGGCTTGGAGATTTCGACGATTTCAAGTTCGGCAATTGTGTTTTTCTTGTGGTTTTTTCAAAAAAACGATCAATTATGCCTCGTCGAAACCAACGATCATCTTTTGATCAAGTATCCGAGTTCGACAGAGGAAGGATAGTGGCCTACCGAGATTGTGGATCATTTTTCAGGGAAATCGGTAGTCGTGTTGGACGAAACCAAACAACTGTAATGCGGATATGTGATCGTTGGATGCAAGAGGGTACGACGGCCCGGCGTGTTCGATCGCATCCACCTCAGCGGACCACTTCAGGTGATGACAGGCTGTTAGCGTACATGTTAAAAACATGCACGTCAACAATTCTTATAATTTATGTTTAAATAGCAGAGTTTAAAAATGTGCAGTAAAAGCTATGTTAAAAAAGGTATACGCTAAAACCATTAAAGTTGTTCAAAATCATGTATAGACGACAAGACTTTTTAAACAATAACTAAAAGTTTATTCTTTTGAAAAACTGGTTAAGAATTAGATAAAAACAACAATATCAGCATCTTTCTTCTTACTAATAATACTGGGGTTTTTCTTTAAATAAGTTTTAAAACAAACATTATATTTTATCGTACTGTGATGGACTATCACAAGAATTAATATATAACTAATACAAAACGTCTTACTCTAGATTGGCTTGATACTTCATCCCAATCAGCCAATGTATCCTTGATGTCGTGATGCCTGATGTCGTGATGCCTTTTCTCGAAAGTGTTCGCCGCTTATATACACTTAACAAAACAGATTTACATCACTTCACTTGAAAAAAACTATCGGCTGGTAACTGAAGATTTGTGTTTAATTATGACGTATGGTAGATTGCCAGACATGACGTAAACTAAACGAAACTTACGTCGTTGATTCGGTTTAATTAAATCGCCTTTAACTTGAATCGGCTTAAAAATGGAAATGCAGAATATGACGTCAAACTTGGGAAAGGCAAGTAATCAATGAATCTTCATTTTGGTTCATATTGCTAACAAATGCCCCCCCCACTTGTCTTTTCGACACAAAATAAGCAACAGAATAAGATAAATCCATCACAGTTTACAAATCAGGTTTTCAAGTTAAAAAAAAATGCTTGCTTCTGTATTTACAATTGCTATCTAAAAAACCAATATACACAATACTACAAATTACAAACTACAAGAAAAGGTTAAAACACATAATTACTAAGACAACACTACATTCAATCATGATCATATATCAATACATGCGTGGGCGCCCACTCATACAAACTCATTCATACACATAAAACAAATTGGTTTATCATCAAGAAATATATCAATCAACATTTTCAAATTCTTAAAATTTCTTTAAAGTGTTTAAAAATATTTGAGATCAAAATATCACGAAGTAATATTGCACTGTATATCTATAAGGTACAACAACTCAGATAAATAGACACTGAGCATTAAACAAGTTTACTTTAAACAAATTTCCTTTATTAGGTGGACGGAACAATTAATGGGGCAGTCCCATAAACAAAACAGGGATTTGCCAAAATAAAAATAACATACCCGCGAACAAAAGCCCTCCGGTGCCTTGACAAATTCACAAATCTACCACCTGAACCACTCAGACAAATTACATTTTCACCTAACCGGAGACGGTACGTTAGGCTGTTCGGACTCAGATGATAGACAGTAAAGATGCCACTAAACACGTTCAGACATTTAGACGGGGAAAAAAGTCCACCCAAAACAAGTAAAAAAAACTCACTGTACTCTCAAAAGTTCAAAATACTCTCAAAGTTCAAAAGAAACAAGATGAGCATTTAACTCAACAGACTCATGAAAAAAAAATTCATCACATAAATGTCTCAGTTCGAACCTAGTCAGAGGTTTGGTGAATGGATCAGCTAAATTTTTCTTACTCTTTATATATTTTATGTCAAAAATGTTTTGATAAACCAAGTCTCGGACAAAAAACAACCGGACATCAATATGTTTACTCCTATGGTTTTCAACTGGGGATTTGACAAAATCTATGCAAGCGGTGTTATCAACATATAGAATCGACTTCAATTTCTTACCAAAAACTAACTTTCTGTCGTAACATTCATCTAGGATTCTATCAAACCACATCAGTTCCTTCGTCGCCTCTGTCATAGCATAGAATTCACTCTCCATAGTTGATAACGACACGCACTTCTCCTTAAAAGTCCTCCACATGACTGGAGCTTTTCCAAAAAAAACTATATGTACCCCCATAGATGTCCTGTCATCTTTATTGGCAGCAAAGTCCGCATCAGTGTAAACTACTATACTAGGTTCATTGCATGTAAGTTTAAGTTTATAATTGCGTGTGTGTATGACATTTCCCAAAAGTTTTATTAGACCGTCCCAGTGAAACCTACCAGAATTACTCTGGTACTGGCTAAAGATGTTAACGGCGTACCTTATGTCGGGCCTGGTTCTATCAGCAAGAAAAGATAGACAGCCTAATAAATTCCTATAAGGAAAATGTGACATTTCCTCTATTTCAATATCTGATTGTGGACACTGTTTCTTTGAGAAGACTGTACCTTTGCTGATTGGAAGTGAAGAAACAGGTATGAAGAAGCTAGTAAACCTTTTACAAATATCGTCAATATAAATCGACTGGCTCAACAAAACTTAACCTCCCTTTTCCTCAAACTCAACCCCCAACAGCTTTTTAGTCTTACCCAAAATTTTTAAGTCAAAATGTTTTTCCAACAATCCAATAGCCTTGTCTATTACTTTCTCGTCCTTTCCAAACAAAACTATGTCATCAACATACAAAAGCAAAATCAACACACTATTAAAGTCATATGCACAATTACACCAATTCAATTTGCTAAAACCAAGTTCTGCCAATACTTTATGAATCTCCAAAAACCATTCTCGACCACTCTGGTGTAGTCCATAAAAAGTTCTATCCAACTTACAAACTAAAGTTTCCTTACCTTTCGCAGCAAAACTGGGTGGTTGAGACATGTAAATGTTATCTTTTAATGACGCGTATAGATAAGCTCCTTTTACTTCACACTGCCTGTGGGTCCAACCTTGTAAAACTACTAAAAGGGAAAAGAAGAAACGAATTAGACTGAAATTAATGACTGGGCTAAAAGTTTCCTCGTAACTCACTCCTTTTACTTGTTTAAAACCCTGTGCCACTAGTCTTGCCTTATACCTGACCACTTTGCCCTTTTCGTCTCTTTTCAATGTGAAAACCCACCGGCATCCGATGACATCAGTATCTGGCGGTAACTTAACAAGGTGCCATACATGTCTTTCTGTCATGATTTTCATTTCTTCTCCCATGGCCTCTACCCATTGCTTGTGTTGTGGGGAGCTCAATGCTTGTTTATAAGTGTTGGGAATATGGATTTCATATAGTCAGGAACTGGCATAGCTTGTGGAGGCGGTAACTGGTTTATCTGAAATTATTCCTTGATACGGATTTTCACCTGAAAAATCAAAAATGTGTTCCGTGTATTTTATACCATTCTCCTTACAATACTTAAAGGCATCATTTGTTGACCTAAGTATAATGTTGGAACCTGCTTCACAATAGTAACATCTATACGTTTACTCTTTGTTCGTGGGACCACTTTTCTTTCCCAATCGACACGTTTTAGACCTTCGGCTGGTAAGGGGCTTTGTATTTTATCACTGTGGGTTTCCCCAGAAACATTCCTTTCCACCAAATCCTCATCATCACTCTCAAGGGGTAGGTTATGATCTAACGGAATAATAGAAGTATCCCTTTCTCCCTTATCTTCGGAGTGTGGTTCAGTGTTGAAATTCTCACTGGGGCCCATCGATGCTCCACTGTCGCTATCTGCACATTGCGGATCTTCACAAAATCTGACGTTTATGGTTTCTATCACAATGTCGGTGTCAGGGAACCATATCCTATAACCTTTGGTGCTAAAGGCATATCCTATCATAACCCCCTTTCTCGCCTTGGCGTCCAACTTTGCTCTATGTTGTCTTGGTACACCAACATATGCGATGGACCCGAACGGCTTCAAGTGGTTTACTGATGGTTTATATCCACCAAATAGTTCAAAGGGAGTTTTCCCTAAACCTTTATGGACGACACTGTTCCAGACATATGTGAAAATTAAAACTGCATCAGGCCAAAATTTTGTTTCTAATCCACTATCTGCTAACAAGCATTTTGCCCCATTTGATACCGTTTGATTATATCTCTCTGCCATACTATTCTGCTCTGGCGTATATGTGTTCGTAAGCTCGTGTTTTACACCATGTTCATTGCAAAACGCTGTGAAATTGTTGTTTATGAATTCTGTTCCATTATCCGTACGGATACATTTCACCTTCCGTCCTAGGAACCTCTCTGCACGAGCAACATGATTTCTAAAGATTCTAAATACCTCAGATTTTTCACGCATAGGATAGACAGAGGATTTACCTGAAAAATCATCTATAATTGATAAAAAATACTTTTCACCGTTCCGACCAATAGTACTGCAAGGACCCCAAACATCCATATAAATCAAATCATTGGGATGTTTAGAACGTCTAAAATTTATAGGTTTAAAACTTACCCTCTTAAATTTATTGAGTGTACAGGTTTCACAGACGAAATTATGCCCCTCAAATCTTTCCAAACCCTTTATAGCATGTTTCCTAATTGTGTCTCTGATTACATATGGACTAATATGTGCCAACCTTCGATGTATTAACTCATCGTCAACTTTTCTTGACACACATGCTCTGTAATTTTTCTTCTGGCAAGCTATCCGGGGATTTTTAGGACAAACTTGATACAAACCATTTTTTAATTTAGCACAAAAAATAGTTTTTCCATACCGGTTTTTAACTCTTACACCACTCTGACCACCTTCGAATCTAAGACCTTGGCTGTCCAAAACAGAACCTGAAATCAAATTCAATTTAAGGTTAGGTGAGTACATAACATTATATAAATGAAAAATTCTGGAACCAAACTGAAGCTGAATAGTCCCTTTACCAATGATCGGGAAAGTCACACCTTCGATAGCTACGGATAATTTATCGTCTTGTATTTCCTCAAAGTTCTTGAACCATTGCTTTACCTTGCAAAAATGATGACTAGCTGCAGTATCGAAAGTCCACAAGTTTGAAGACTCCTCGAATCTGCTGACATAGGCTTGCACGAAATTAGCTGACTGAAGACTAGAAGTCACCTTCTTAAAAGGTCGTTTTGATCGTGACTTAAAACGCACAGGACTCATACCACGTGCGGGAGACCGACTTCGAATTGGCGTACTTTTCTGGTAATGTGTCGTATTCCCTGTCAAAACAAGTTGTCTAGGTTGGTACACAGGAACTGGATCTTTAACAGAACAATTTTTCTTAATGTGTCCCACTTGATTACACCTGTAACATATCACACCCTTCTGAAACATGTTGTTGCGTGTTACTGCAGAGTATGCCTTAACCTCATGTGCTTTACTACGGTTTTGTTCTCGTACGGTTAATCTATCTTCCTCTGCCACTAACTCCACAAGAATATCCTTAAATTTAAACTTTTCATCTGGCCACCGTAATATGGACTGTGATATACTGTCGTATTCTTCTGGTAAGTAGCGTAACAACTGAAAACTGACGTAAAGTTCATTAATAGGGTGATTTATTCCACGTAATTTTTCTACAATTCTTGTTAAACGTGCTGCAAAAAGGCTGATTTTTTCATGCGATTGAATTCGGCTTGAAAATAACTCTGAGATCAGCTGGATATTTCGTGATCTATTGTCAGGTTCTAAAAATAATTTTAACTTAAGCCAAGCCTCACGAGCGTTTTCTATTCCTTCTATAACTTTTCGAAATTCAGGAGAAATATTCAAATAAATCAAGGAAACCGCTGCTCCAGCACGGAGATTATAATCTCTAATATCCCGATACGTGATTTTAGAGCCAGAATACCCTGCCTGTGTAACTACACTTTTCACGGCATCGGCATCTTTACCAAATACACCTTTAACGCTATCGGCATCTTTACTTGCTGCAACTATCTTTTCATGCTCAGTTTTTATTATAGGTGATAGCTCAGTACCTGCTACTATACCCCAGCATCCCCTTTCCATAAGGATGTACTTCATATCTTCGACCCAATTGGCGTAATTATTTGCATTGAGTTTTTCTATCTGGGCCTGCATTTTCAATTATCTCCACAAAATACACATTAATAAAAAAACTTCACTTGTCGTCTATATTTACTATCATTAATACTAAATTTAATTCCCCCCCCCATCTTCGGGGCCACTGGTATACTCAACTACTTTTCAAAATACAATCTTTAAAGTTCAAAAAACATTTCAGGCTTTTATTCAGTATTTTTCATGGTCGTATTCCTTCAATAACTCAGCTAGCCCATAACCATTTATTGTTGGAGTACATGTTAAAAACATGCACGTCAACAATTCTTATAATTTATATTTAAATAGCAGAGTTTAAAAATGTGCAGTAAAAGCTATGTTAAAAAAGATATAGGCTAAAACCATTAAAGTTGTTCAAAATCATGTATAGACGACAAGACTTTTTAAACAATAACTAAAAGTTTATTCTTTTGAAAAACTGGTTAAGAATTAGATAAAAACAACAATATCAACATCTTTCTTCTTACTAATAATACTGGGGTTTTTCTTTAAATAAGTTTTAAAACAAACATTATATTTTATCGTACTGTGATGGACTATCACAAGAATTAATATATAACTAATACAAAACGTCTTACTCTAGATAGGCTTGATACTTCATCCCAATCAGCCAATGTATCCTTGATGTCGTGATGCCTGATGTCGTGATGCCTTTTCTCGAAAGTGTTCGCCGCTTATATACACTTAACAAAACAGATTTACATCACTTCACTTGAAAAAAACTATCGGCTGGTAACTGAAGATTTGTGTTTAATTATGACGTATGGTAGATTGCCAGACATGACGTAAACTAAACGAAACTTACGTCGTTGATTCGGTTTAATTAAATCGCCTTTAACTTGAATCGGCTTAAAAATGGAAATGCAGAATATGACGTCAAACTTGGGAAAGGCAAGTAATCAATGAATCTTCATATTGGTTCATATTGCTAACAAATGCCCCCCACTTGTCTTTTCGACACAAAATAAGCAACAGAATAAGATAAATCCATCACAGTTTACAAATCAGGTTTTCAAGTTAAAAAAAACTGCTTGCTTCTGTATTTACAATTGCTATCTAAAAAACCAATATACACAATACTACAAATTACAAACTACAAGAAAAGGTTAAAACACATAATTACTAAGACAACACTACATTCAATCATGATCATATATCAATACATGCGTGGGCGCCCACTCATACAAACTCATTCATACACATAAAACAAATTGGTTTATCATCAAGAAATATATCAATCAACATTTTCAAATTCTTAAAATTGTGCACATGGCGGTGACGGATCGTTCAGTCACATCACGAACCATACCACAGCACATGCAGTCTGTAACGCATCATTCAGTGTCTGCGCGTACCATTCGACGCCGTTTACAGCAGAGTTGTCTGTCCGCAAGACGTCCATTGCTTTGTCTACCCTTGACGCAGAACCACAGACGTCTCCGCCGCCAATGGTGCGATGACAGAAGGATGTGGACGAAAGAATGGAATGAAATTGTCTTTACTGACGAGTCACGCTTCTGTCTGCAACACCACGATGGTCGCATTCGAGTCTGGAGACACCGTGAAGAGAGGATGCTGAACAGCTGCGTTATGCACCGCCACACTGGTCCTGCCCCGGGTATTATGGTATGGGGCGGTATTGGATATCACTCTCGCACACCTCTAGTACGCATTGCCGGTACTTTAAACAGCCAGCTCTACATCTCCGAGGTGTTGGAGCCAGTTGTCCTTCCTTACCTTCAGGGCTTGCCCACAGCCATATTTCAACAGGATAATGCGCGACCACACGTGGCACGCATTGTCCAACGGTTCTTCGTCAATCGCCAGATTCAATTGCTTCCCTGGCCGCCTCGCTCTCCGGATCTTTCGCCGATAGAAAACATGTGGTCCATGGTTGCTCTACGATTGACCCAGATTCCATCCCCAGCTGCCACAGCAGATCAACTTTGGAAACGTGTGGAAGCTGCTTGGTCTGCTGTACCCCAAGAACTCATCCAAATTCTCTTTGAATCAATGCCGAGGCGTGTGGCAGCGGTGATCTCCAACAATGGCGGCTACTCTGGCTACTGATTTTGGCAGGAACCACACTTCACAGAAGTCTATAAATTTAATCATTTGATACTTGGTCAACATGTTATCTACAAAATAAATTTTGTTGTGATATCTCTTGTCTTTCTTGGTGTTGCAATTTGGCTGGCCAGCAGTGTATAATGATATGATTTTATAATTTTTTTGCTTAAGACTGTGGTTAGTACATTGATTAATTGTTATTCCCAAATGATGGAAACAACTCTGGTTTGCACTGAGAAATCAATTTATTGAATATTTAAACACATAAATAATACGATACAAGTTACTAAATATTCCCTCCTTCATTTACACATTACTCACAACTTCAATACTACTAAATTAATTCTCTACGACTCATATATTTAATTCATTCACTTATTATGATAACATTTATAAACATAATCACTCATATATCCATGTTCCATTACTATCAATATTTACTCATATATATAAGCATAACATCATATTAATTAAATTCTTTTTTTAGAATCATCGGTCATCTCCTTAACAATTTATACTCAAATAACATCCTCATCGCGCTCTATATTAGTTATTAAGGCTACACACTGAGAAGCAATGACGGTAATATAAAAAGGAAACGCAAAAGGCGGTACCTCGGAAGATGACTGTTGGATCACTATGATGGGCAGCTGGCACTCGTAATGACGAACTTCGGTGTATTATCATCGCATGGAACTAAGACACTTTCTTCGTCTGGTACAAGGCTCCTTTAATCATGGCAGACACTCTACACGGGACACTGGGGCACTCTTGTCATCGGTTATATGACTCCTTCACTAATTGCAGACCCTCGGCACGGGACACTGGTGCGCTCTCATCCTAGGTATTAGGGCTGCTTTGCATGGGCCACGACTTATATTTGTATCATCGGGGGTTCTTCGTACATATTCATCGGAATGACACTACTTCTATTTCAAAGTTCTGACTAACTTTCCTTCTTATGTGCCTCCCCATCTTATTTCATATTATTTTCTCTTATTAATGCTGACTCCACCTCTTACAATTTCCATTGGTCATATTATTACCATGCCATTATCATTCGCCCGTGGCTGCCTCCTCTAAATCTTCTTTTCAACAATGCGCATCGAGGGCGGGATTTATAAAATTCTCCCACTAACTTAACTTTTTCCCATGCTTCGGCATCAAGCAGGGTGGCCTGTTTTATAGCCATCATAAATTTAGTCTTCCCTTTCTTCTTTTCTTCTATTCGTTGCAACTCACTCTCTTGAACTTTTATCTTATACTTCTTGCTACAAGCACAATCTATATATTTAGTTTAGCTATATTTTTGGCTCTCTCCCCTTCTCTTTTATTGTCCGTCATTTGCCATGTTTCTTACTTACATTTAGCAATTATTTTACTTCGTCCCGTAATTTTCAATTCTCCTGCCCCTGGACGTGACACTATTGTCATGTCCTTATGACACTGACGATGAAAGATAATTTTTCTGTCTCATGCGACAATTTTAGAAAAATCTCGGGAATTGGGAAGTTTTAAAATTAACGGAAATGTATGAATAAGAACTTACTAATGCACTAGTTAGTACGCATCAAAACATGACGGCTAGATAGTAAATAAAGGTACTAATGCACAAATTATACTCAACACATCATTGCCAAATGTCGAAAATCATACTAATGCGCAGAATCAAAGTAATGTGTTTAAGCTCCCTCGTGTTTATTGAGTATCTAAAGCTATGTTTAAAAATGTCACTGAGCATGCGCAGAAAGCAATTATTTTAATTGTAAATTATCGCTAATTAAACAGCGCGAAATAAACAATTTCCAAAAGGTTTAATCTTATATTTCAGAAACATAATTATCATAAAAATAAAAATGGCTGAGAGAGATCTAGAGAGAATCCTCTGAATAAACGTGTTTACCATTAAAACATGTCACTGAGCATACGCAGGAAGAGCGAGTTTCTAAAGACAGATTTAAACATACCACTGAGCATGCGCATAAATCAATTTTTAATTATAAATTTTCGCTCATTAATAGAAACTGCGGTTACAAAAATCAAATTTGACACATCTACAGATTACAATCTCTCGTTTAAGACCAAAATGAAGCACACTGATGGAGTAGTTTACTCTCACGGACTGCCCAAAAAGTCGACTTAGCGACTTAAATATAGAGATGTTGTGGAAATTGTAATCATTTCATGTCTAGGCCGGATATGAACACGTTAAATCTGTATACGGGAAAGTTCGTCTATGAGGTCAGAGAGGGTGGGAGACCATCCCCACAGATGTCGCCCCTGAGGTTATTCCAACAAAACTGAGGTGGCACCTGGCTAAGACGGACTCCGATTCATCTGGTGCTATTATAAATCAAAGCCGCAACCCTCAGCCCGTAATGGACCTGGTCTGGAACACATCCGGCCAGGCTGTGTTGGCAACAAAAACAACAGTCTACAAAATGCCCACTCTACAAATCAAAAATTAAAACTATAAATTGAATGTTCAAAAATGACACGTAATCATTAAAACGAATTCACGAAAAGTTCAGTTAAGTAGAGGAACTGAAGCATACATAAAAGTATGTTAAAACTTTTAAATCGTTTTAATCTTTTAAGTTGACAGTTAGTCGGTTTTTCCTTTGCGCGTTAATGTAGTAAAGAAATGAAATGTGGCAAAGTCGTGCAAATTCTTTCAACTGTGAAGCGAAACTCTTTCATGGGTTGTAAGTACAGTGGAGTCAGATTGAAAAAGCTATTATATTCTTTAAGTTAGGCAATCTTAAAATAGAGATTTCTATTATTTTTATTTAAAATCGTCATTTATATTCAGTTGATATATCGCCAATCGGGTTCCTACACGATTTTGTAGAATAGCCCACTGTGTAAGTAAGTTAACACACTCCTTCCGTTTGTCAATACTTTTAAAGGGTAAAGAAGATAATTAATTTATTCTAGAATTTTATCTTTACAAATTGTTGATGCACAAACCAAGGGTATGTGATGCAATTTTAAAAAATGCACTTTTAAAGGGTACTTAGAAGCAATGAAATTCTTTTTTTTTTTAAATAATGCTTCATTTATACCAATAAATAAACAAAGACATACATAATGCATTTCCTCATCCTAATGATTAGCTTATTAGCACTTCTTAGCAGTTTTAAACTTTTGATCGATATGTATATGTTGAAAAACATATCAAAGCTTTCAATTGTTCGAGCTAGGTTGTTTTAATAGCTGAAATTTGGCTCTAGATAAATATGTAACAGATTAAATAAATCAATAGTATTCAAACCTTATTCTATATTTTAAAACAGAGTTTGGAAGCAGCTTCTAAAATTAGTGAAATTTCACATCATTTTTTAAAAATTTTGTTTTTTAATGACTTGCCTAATAATGACATTTCAAACTAGAATCCCTAAAATATTTGTTAGAATATTAATATTATTTAACCATTTTCATTATTTCAAAATTTTCAGATTTCGTTTTAGATTGGCATCTGCTGTTACCTACCTAATATAATTTCTTATCTGCAAGATTAATATGAACTAATAAAGTTGTAATTTTATATAAAACTATACCCAATAAATTTAATTTATCTTTAAAATCATAAATAAAAAACATGAGGAAAACAATATTATTCTTAATGTTGCGTTTCTGAAATATTTGCTATTATTACTGACATGTTTCAAATGAATAATTGCTTTCCAGATCTTCAAATTTAGCAAGGTAGAACCCGTAACTACGCATGTCACCCACTTTTATTTGGTTATGAAGAATTTAAGCACAGTTCTGCTTCAAAAGCAGTTAAAATAACAATAAACTATTTCAATTCATTCAAGTGATAGTGTTTAACAAACGCTAATTATTTGATGACAGCATCATTTGGATAATTTACAATCGTTTACAATTACAAATATTTTTTTCTGCGAATTATCACATACATAGACAATTTCTGAAAATCCAATACCTTTTTTAAATAAAATAAAAGTATTTGAAAGTATTTCGTGAAATTGATTCAACTTTAACATTAGTTTCTTTCTCAAGGTCATTGGGACACACTAGCATCTTTAATAGCTATAGTTTATCTAAACTTATTGATGAATAATGCTATGAAATGTAAGATGAGTCTTGCATTACGTTGCACGTGACTCGATTTTAACGAAACTGATCTTATTCCTTTTCTACCCATTTTAAGGATATCGTTATTGTTTCTAATATGGCAGTACCCTTACTGAGTTGAATGATAGACAAAAAGAAAACATACGATTTTCGGTTCATGCTGATTTTTGATCACAACTCTTATGCTTTTGAATTGCCTAAATTCTCAATGTGTGCTTGAAATAATTCATAAATATTTTTTCATGTTTCCGTCCATTTAGTGAATTTTTTAAATATATTTTTATTTTTATTTATAATTACATGCTAAAGATTTCATAGATTTCTCTATGAGATGACAGCAATAACAGTTGATTTAAATCCACAAAACCTTTTTCTCTGGTTATTATTTATCGACTTTAATTCTGAACCTCCAATTAAGAAAGTCTATTTTAACAAAAACAATTGTTTATTTCGCTTTATTACAAATATGGTGATAGAGTGTGAAGTTTGTGTTGTACAAAAAAAGCGCTAATAATATAAAACTTTCTATATTACATATATTTACACATAGCATTTTATCAACACGTAAAACGTAAATGTTATACTTAAAAATGTCCCACTAAAAGTAAATTTACATATCAGTATTTAAACTGAAAATTTCCATTAGAGCTTCATTGTTTTTCAATACGTCCTGAAGCGCAAAAAATTCCAATCTACAGTTTTATTACCTGTTATTTTGTTATTGTATTAAAGTCTAGTATAAAATATAAGATATACACTTCAAAATTTTATTGCATATATATATATATATATATATTAAAAAAATCATATAACATAATCTAACAGCTATCCAGTACGAAAAAGACCGTTTAGAAAAACCTCATTTACAAAATGAAACTTTCGGCATTACATGGGTATGTTCTCATAGTTATTTTACCAGTCATTTCAAAATCATTTAAAAGGCAAATTATACGTCAAACGTCGCACTAAAAGAATATTTAGATATAGGTCTTTTAAGATGTCCATTAAATATTCATTATTTTTCAATCCCTCATTATTCATTATTCTTCATCCCTCATCACTCCCCAGTATTATTACTTTTTTTCATTTTATTATTGGAAAAAAGTCCAATATAAAGATATACATCTCAAAATTTTTATTTCTACAAACATTTGCATATATCCATTTAAAAAAATCATATAGAATACCTAACTAATGATATCCCGTACAGAAAAGAATTTTTAGAAACATTTACATTTAAAATTTAATTTTTGAATTGAAATTTGCTGTTTTTTCTTTCCTTTGTAGTAATCAATGTATTAAATCTTTCCATCTTTCATTCAAAAACTCCATCCATAAATAAAGAGCAAGCCTTTTGTATGCCTGAGAACTCAGGTATGGTCCCACTCATCAAATGCTCGTAAGCTCCCCAACAACGCTAAGAGAACATCTCTTTCGGGGCCAGAAGTTTTAAACAATGACATCTCATCACTCATCCGCCTCCCCCCACCCCGCGTAGACAGACTCATCCGCCTTCTCATTCCCATTTGATGATGTACGAGGCCCTTTTTATCTGGCGACAAGGACGATCGCTTTTAATTTATAAAATTTTCGGATTCCTGGCGTAATCCCCCGTGTCATTGTGCCAGAAAAGGAGACGCAGAACCAGAAGGATTAAAAGTTATTAGATACTTGTCTTCGCGGCAACTTAGGTATAAAATTCGGTTGCGGATCAGATTCATTATTTAACTATTTGAGCCCGATAGCGCTGTTGTTTTTTTCCTTCTTTTATTTAAACATAAAACTGAAAAGTATTTATTTCCCGAGCTTTGCTTTTATGTTCGACGTAAAGAAATTGAATGTGACGCACTAATGAAATTAGATTTAGGCCTGCACGTCAGAATTTTCAGGGTGTGGAAGAAAAATTAGCGAGAGAGAAGGAATTGAATCATGACCTGCTTCCAAGGCTTAACGGGAAATGAATCGGGTAAAAGTAAAATGGGATGCAACCCATGAAGTCCTTAGGTCGGAACAGGCAAATTTCATAGCAGAGCGAAAAAATCCTGTTTCGAGCGTCAGCTGATTCTTGTAGCAATTGGTAACATATATACAAAAGATTAGCCTTCTGCGATATGTTGTTCGCTTAGTAGAGTCGATTCTTTCCAGAGGGTCAGAAGATGACATTGTGTGTCCATATACTACGCAGTTTATCGAACTTCAGGCTATTTTTAAAAATACTCCCTAAAATCTTTTCTATAAATTATCATTAAAACAGTGCATACTGAGTATTTAATGTATAGTTTAAATGCTACAGTTGAGCAGTAGTTTATGTTAAAGTTTTATTTTCCTACTCAAACTTTAAAAGTCGTTTTTCTCTAAACTATGATTTTTAAACTCTATATTTCAAACAATGCATCTTCCTCATTTTCCAACCGATCAAATAATTTTTTAAAAACCTCCTAGTCTGCTAAAGAAGATTTACTGAAAGGCTGGAAATCAGTTTTCCAAGACTTAAGGGACCTTTTCCTGGACTGCATCCAAGATAGCACTACCTACATAAAAACTTGCTAATTTTATCAGGTGTTCAAGAAATAGGTTGTGACGATTTTGTCTGTCAAAAGTCGTCTAAAAGTGTATATGCCTTTCCAGTCCCTCTTCCCGCACCCCTTTCTTCCGTTTTCGGGAATCATCTTGTTGGGGGAGGGGGAGACTGAGATGCAATCGTGGAACATCTGCGGCCGTCTTCGGGGTTCTAGACATCATAAATCGTTCTGGACTTGCCCACTGGTGGGTGGAGGTTATGGGGAACTGGCCACTGTCTTGGCTGGGTCATCACATCTGATCATTAATTCCCAGTCACTGAGGGGTATGAGTGTTGGCCATTTTCTCTTGGAAAGCTTTATAGGAAGTTTGCTTAGTTTTGGTTGCAGTTTTCCAGAGGCACACATTTTATGGCAATCTCTACTTGAGAAGGGCTGAAGAGAGCCGAAAGAATAGTAGAGACATAAGTTTGAGATTCCCACTTTTTCACTGATGAGAAAAGTCAGTTCGCTGTATGCGTATGTTATAACAAAGTCTTGAAAACGACTTCCACGTGGCATTTTTGTGCCCCGAAGACCTGCACCGCAGGTTTCTCTTCCTGCCAAACACAACACAAATGTAAAACGCATTAGAAGGGTAATATTGACGTAACAATTATTTAATGGGTTATGACAAACACACCGGATTAATTGGTTGATTTATTCTTATTATATGCTAGCTGATATTCTGCTATACTGGAATTAAGCAAGCAAAGATATAAATTTTTGTTAAAGCTAGTTTCAGACGGCTACAAACTCCGTGGTATAGAAACCCGTGGTAAGACATTATGATATATTGGCCCCACCACCACCACATATGTGTCGGTACCGCGACACATATGTGGTGGTCGATCGGTTGTCAAACTGATAACCAATCGAGTAACAGCAACACTGCCAGTTCTCCTCGAAGACCCCGCATTTTAAAATTCTCAAATTTCCCTGAAAAGCCCTGATTCGGGCAACCACCATACCACGAAGTATCTCCTTCACAACTTTATTTAATCAAAAAATTACCAACAATCAAACATGCAAAATAATAGTTTAAGTGCACAATGCTTTAGACTAACATAATTATTAGAATCCAAATGTAGTCCCTATCTGGGCTACGGAAATTAGAAAAATAGTGCAACTTACACTAACATAAATCCAAACAATGGATTTCATTCATTTCAACTATTACAATGGACATCAACATACTAAAATAACAGTATAAAAAAGTACATATATACCTATATAATCATTAATCCAGTACAAATCATAATATGCATAACAATAACGACATTACCGTTACGAACAGTAACATTAAAATAATAGGAAACGTAAAATTGCTTACATTACAAAACGCTATTTAGAAATAAAGCTAGGTGTTGATACCTAGAAAGCCACCATCAAGCCCATATACACCATAAAGCCACCATCAAGCTTCAAAGTAACAGCGCAATCGGGGCACCCGAATTCACTAGTACCGAAACGTGCCGGAGAACTTCCCGGCCGCTAGCTCAAGAACTACATGCAAACAGCGGCCAACCCAAGAAGTGGACCCCAGACGCACCATAATCCGTCCTTTCGATTAGTATTCTAACCGCTACCTTGTAGAGAGGGCAGTTCGGGTCAGTGGGAAGATGACCCACATCACCCTTTATATTCCGTCTCTCAAAATAGTCTTCGAAATTGGTGCCTTTTAAAGGATCTTCGCACTTTCTTTCGGGCTGACATTTTGCACATTTCTTGTAAAAGTTATTCAGTTCACAATGTTTCACTATTTGTCCAAATCCCCAACAATTATAACAGATAACTGTTTTAAAATAGTCCCTAAAGTTGAACCACTCCCAGTCTAATTTAAATTTTTTATTTTTTCAATTTTTCAAAAGACATCTCCTTTTATGCTAATTTTCCAGTTGTATCCCTTTTCTGATTTGTAACTTGTCACCACTTTAAATTCTGTCTTTCTTAATTCTTCATTCCGTACCATTAGTTTTTTCTTGAATTCTTCTTTTTCATATTGTTCACCGGTACCAAATATTAAAATGTGATGTTCTCTTTTCTTTGTTTTTTCTATCTTGTAATTTTCTCATAACTTGTCCATCTCCCTAAATTCTGCAATAAGTTTATCGATCACATCGTCCTTACTGGTTCCTACAAGTATTCCCCCATTCAAGATTTGTCTGCATGTTCTGATTCCAATCTTCAATTTTTTCGGTCTTATTAACCCTTGAATTTCAATTTTGTACTCGCTGGCCGACTGAGTCCCTTTATTCTCCTTTCTGCTTCGGAATGATAGTTACAACATGTGTACCTTCTCCTCTACTTTGCGTTCTCGTCACTGGTTTTCACATACTGCTCTTCTTTGGTACCTCGGCTTAGCTTCCCTTTCCTTTCGATTTATCCAGTATGCTAATCTGTCCAAGCAAATAAGCTATCATCTTCTGTTGTTCTTGCGTCCCTTTCATTATTTCCTGGATATCCTCATTCAGATTTCTCTTCGTCTCAGCATTCCATTTGGAGACTCTAATAATATTTTTCAATTTAGTATATCTGTCATGGACAATACTCTACTGACTTGCACATTTGTCCTCGCTGTTTTCTCACTCTTCTTCCATACTGAGGGCGACACTAACTCCCGTACGCCCGGCGTTAGCAGACGGTTCATACATAGTCTCTGACGGCCCACCACGTGAAGGTGCCGGTAGGTAAATTTGGAATAGAGGTGAATATAATTTAGACACTAAATCTCTAATGAGACAAACAAATTTCTCTAAGATAAATTTTTGTATAACGCTTTCAAAACCCGCTATTTTAATGATATGGGGAGGGCTCCCACGACAAAAAAGCCAAGCACATTAGTCATTTTGTGGGTATACCTAGCGTTGCCAGAAGCTGAAAGATCAGGGTGCGGCAGAATGGATTCCTGCATTTCGAAGGCTCATAAAAAAAGAATGAAACAATTAGCAGAAAAGTCTTTAGATTTCTCAAAAGTACGAACAATCTATTTTTCCCCCGCTGCATTTTGAAATTAACATCATTCCCGTGGTGCTCCTTATTAGCGATGCATGGTCGAAGCGGTCACTGGGCTTGTCATCTCTGGAGGAATAGCAGCTACTTTCTACCGAATTGTGGACTCACGTACTCGTTGCACAATTCCAGCCGTGTTCCGAGAATGACCCCTTGGATATCAGACCCACCTGTCCTCACGCTTGAAGGCCATCACAGGATTGTGTTTTGGTCAGGAACGGCATTAGTTGCATGGTTGTATCAGTTGCAGAGCTCCCAAATGACTTCTGTGTCACGGTCACAAAATTGTTTCTTTTAGTTTATTTATTTATTTATTTAAAGCCTCGATAACGAAACCGCGATGTTCACTGGATCGTTTCTTGGTGTCTACTGACAAAAAGAATATGACAAAGTGACTCCGTGTCTACATTCAAACAGTTGCCACCTCCCACACTGCCCTAATTCCTTCCTCCCTTACCAGTGACCTTTAGAATGGGGAGAGTCCGTTCTGCTACACCCTGTATATCCCCTTCAGGGGTAACGACCTCCACAGTTTGCACGGTGCAGATTTTTTTCTCGATTTTTTTAACCTAAAAATTTTTGAAATTTTTCGAATTAAAGGTTGCAAATTTTTTTGCTTCTTTATACTGATAACAGATGGCAGTACTAGCTATTTTTCTGCTCATTTAGCTAGTATACATTGAATGTAAGTGAAAAAAAAGCGGCTCCCCTCAAAGGGATATACAGAACTTTTCCAGTAAAAAAAAAGATAGCAAAATGAGGATGGTATACGGAAATATATGTGTATAATATTTATTCACACCCATCAACAATAATTCTTATGTATTATATAAATAAAAATTGAATTAGGGGGGAAAAATTAAGCTTAAATATAATTCCCTTCTTCAAATAAAATAAAATATTTTTAAAATAGTGCTGACAATTTTTGTGGTATAAAAAAGATTTTACTAACTGTAACCGATGAAAATAGGACAAATAAAGATCAGAATAAAACAAAAGAGGGAATAAGAGATCAAATAAGTTCTTTTTAAAAAAACAATGTAAATTCATGCAACGTAACATAAACTTTCTAGGATATGAAATTGAGAATGACAGAATTACTCCAAATAATGTAAACATTGAAAGTATTGAAAAATTGAAACCCCCTTCAAACATTAAAGAATTAAAAAGTTTTTTGGGTTCAGTAAATGTTTATCATAAGTTTATTCCAAAATATGCACAAATAAGATTACCATTAAATAGACTATTAAAGAAGGACATAAAGTGGGTTTGGGATCATAACTGTCAAGAATCATTTGAAAAATTAAAAAATTTTCTTGTGTCAAAACCAATTTTACAATTGTATAATCCACATTTAGAAGGTCATTTGTTTGTAGAGGCCTCTCAATATGCTATTGGAGCTGTGCTGAAACAGTCGGATACTTGTAATAACTTACACCCTGTCGCGTATTTTTCTAGAACTTTAAGAGATTACGAAAAAAATATCCCATTACTGAATTAGAATGTTTGGCTATTGCTGACAGTTTTGACAAATTTTATCACTATTTACACGGGACCAAATTCACTGTTCATACTGATCATGCTGCCCTAGTTTGGCTGAAGAATGTGAAAAACGCAAGGGGTAGATTATTTAGATGGTCGTTAAAGTTAAGCATGTTCGAGTATGAAGTAAAATATCAAAAGGGTTCAACCAATTATGAAGCTGGCACCCCGTGTCTCATCATCTCCAAAACCATGTGCACTTATTGGACTTAAATTAAATTAAGCATTATCAGAAGATGGATAATGTTTCACATCGTAAATTTTCAGAAATCAATGATGTAATAGTGTATAAGAAGAATGGTATTAAGAAAATTGCTGTTCCTATGTCGTTAAGATTAAAAATTTTACAAAAAACTCTTGAAGAATTTGGACACCCTGGAATTCAAAAAATGATTAACTTAATTTCTCCTCAGTATTATTGGGCATTTATAACTAATGATATTTCTAACTATGTTAAAAATTGTCACGCCTGTCAACTTAACAAGAAACCCAGACAGAAGCGTTATGGATTAATGCAGGAAGTTCCCCCTACTGACAATCCTTTTGAGTGCCTATCATTAGACACTGTTGGTGGATTTAATTATTATAACTCTACAAAAAAATACCTACACATAATTATTGATCATGCCACTAGATACATTTGGGCTTTCCCCTCTAAAAGCGTTACTACTGAAACTTATACACACTGTCTGAAACAACTTTTCCAAGTACATGTCTCTGAAAAATTGTTAACAGATCGTAAAGCAGCTTTTACTTCTTCCAAATTTAGACGGTTTTTGGAGCATAATGGCGTGAAACAACTTTTGACTTCGGCCCACCATCCACAGACGAAATGCAATGTGGAGCGTGTAAATCAATCTATTGTAACTCGTTTAAAGTGTAAAGTTAATGCTTCTTCCACTAAAGTACCCTGGACCAAATTATTAGAACAAGTTGTTAATGAATTCAATAATAAGCCCCACTCTGTGACCAAAATCTCCCCTTCCTATTTGCTTTTTGGCACCCTGTCTTACCCGCCGCCAATTAATCACAATAATTATTATCCTTCTGTGGATCAGGCTCGTCTTTTGAAAGGACTATTAATTACCATAAAAAAAATAAGATTAGATATGACGCTCGTTTTTTGGCATCTAAATTTAAACCTGGTGATCAAGTAATTTATGAGGAATTTAACTATCCAAATGCACGTAAATTAAGTCAACCTTTTTCTGGCCTTTTTACAATCCTTAGACAATATTCAGACGTAAATTATGAAATAGATAAACCTAATTACCAAGCTGGTCGAGCAACAGAAATTGTACATGCTTCTAAACTAAGATATTATCATTCACCTGACCTTTTTAAAATGCATCATTAAGCCTAAAACCATGTTTGGACAGATTTTTAATTACTAATATGCTCCTAATACAACAACAGTAAGTAAATCCAATTTAAATAACCTATTATCTTAAATTGAACTAGAAACCACAAAATTAAAAAACTATGGTAAAAATTGATAATCCACCTGACAGAATTGAATCATACCTGAATAATGACAAACTTCATGACCCCTGAGACCCTTTTCCTTTTTAATTTAAAATTATGCGTGTTGTCCACATAAATTAAATAAATTGGAAAAAAAATCTTTTAAACTTTTTCTTAGAAAAACTATTATGTGTGAGCTTCTGGATCTCATGGGTGAAACTACTGGAAATGACAACTCTAATTCTTTCCTCTTTCAGTAAATTCTCTCCTTCTCGAATACACTATCCTATCACCCACCTCTAACCACGTGTTGGAAGTCATCCCATCTGTTTAGAATCCTTTTTAATTTTTTTTTGCTTCACCTACTCAGTCACTTGAAGTGCTGAGAAATAATACTTGAAAATAATGACTAAAGACAGGCCTTGGGATGACTGCTCCTTTTGCCCTCCCAATTCCTACTCATACTTCCATAGGCATGACAATTGCCCACCTTTCCTATTTCCCATCTTCGTCCCAAACAAGATGTTGTCTTGGCTGTCATCTCCTATGGGAGAATAACGGTTGGTCCACTGTACGGCCACTTACACTTTTACACAAACAACAACACACACCCTCACTCCTTAGTAGTAGGGTTATGACAGAATTGGAACCTAAGGCAGTTGAGGGATACACATACAAACACTAACACCCTTACACAAACAACCAAATGTGATATATTGTGTTACTTAATAAGAAATTTTTATATTCCATGTTATATTAAATTTTTATTGAATATTGTAGTGTTACCATAGTCAGCATAAGAAAACAGTTGTGCATTTAAATCTTCATATCATTTTATTTTGTGAATTATTACTTACTTTTATGGTCTAATGATAAACCTTCACTTGCCAATGGTATAGAAAGGACTATACGAAGGTTAGAAATGTTATAGTATATTAATCATATCAACATTTAGATTTCCTATATTTTTGTGTTGTAACGATTTTGAATATTGCCATGCTCACCCTAACGAGTGGGTTAAGTGCACTATTTTAATTTTTATTCCTATAGTGATATTTTTAAATTTCCTGACCTGGGCACCCACACAAAGATGAAAGTAATACAAAATTTAAATTTCCACACCTGAGTCAATAATACTATACAAAATTTTTGTCAAAATTACTTTTTGTCGACGCTGTTCTCGCCTGATGGAGAGCGTTGCTGACGGGGCCGGCTCCTCACGCAAGTTTTTACCGGAGGGGGCGAAATTGAAACAAATTTTAATCATTTTAAATACTCCTAACATGCTTTTTTCAAATTCGTTTATCTTATTGCAACAGAATACCGTCCCCTTAACTTTGGATTGCGACCTATATTCAACCAACATAAATCTATCTTTCCCCTAAAGCTGTTGCACGCGCGGTCCATTATATAACAGTTATATAAGATCGAACCGGGTCGAACGCTCGAGAAAACATCACCCCATATGACGCTTTAAAAGTCAGGTGATAATTCTAACCAATTGAAGTTCAGCGCGCCTGTACTCAAGGACATACAACTAGGGTTTTCGCGGGTCTTTGGGTGTCTGTCTGCGTCCTGGAAACATTTCGTAAATTGCGCTGCGGTTCTTTATATTGCTATGTGCTGTTCCGAAAGCCCCAGGATGATATTTCTTATGCATAAAGTCCTATAGCTATTATAACTGGAACTTAAATAGTGTACTTGAGCCAGTAGAATATTACTTAATAAAGAACTGTGTAACCAGCTATGCGGAGTATTAAGTTTTCTCGCCTGGTCTTCATCCCTACGCCAATCAGCCACTTTCTACGACTATATTTAGGACTTTTCCAGTTCACCGGCCTGTTGCATCGCCCCGCGACAGTAATCATTACATACATACATATATATATATATATATATATATATATATATATATATATATATATATATATATATATATATATATATATATATATATGTATATATATATAGGCTTCATGTGGAATCTTGCCTTACTTTGAATAAATAAATGGGATAATGCATCTTGCACTTTACCTCTTTGGTGATGTGGGAAAAAGTGCGTCTCTTGGGTGATGTGGAACAAACTGAGCTTTTAAGGGAAAAATAAATAATAAAGGCAAATGTAAATTATAAAACTTATTTCTAATTAAACAATGGATCAAACAAATCTAATTAAATCTATTTAAACAGTATCTAACAAATATAATTAAAAAGTAAACTTATTCAATCCAAACGTGCAAATCACGCAACACAGTTTTATTTATTCTCAATAAAATCAGACGTATAATCAGACGAAGGTCCGCAGGCTCAAAGTTTCTTTCTTTATTATTGTTTGTATATCATTTCAGTAGAAACGCGCTAAGCGCAATCTGTCTAGCCAGATGAACATGAAGAGCGGAGGATGCAGCCCAGTATTTTTTTGTTGGAATGCATCAAAACTTATATATCTATATATCTACCCGGGCATCGCCGGGCAATGATGCTAGTATATATATATATATAATTACTTTTAAAAATATATTAGAATTTTTAAAAAAAGAAATAATAATTTAAAATTTTCTTTCTCAAATTTCGGTTTTTGGCTTTTGAAATAATTCTGTCAAATTTCCGTTTTCAAATTTTGCTTTTTAGACAAAAAAGAAATTCATTCAATTAGAAAACGTTCTAAAGGTTTTAACTTCTCATTTCCTAAAACTAAAATTATTTCTGGTACGTTAAAATTATTTCCGGATTTCAATTATTAAATGACTTGTTCTCAACTAATAATTTTTCCTTTTGGCAACTGAGCAGAATTTCTTTTGAAGAGTAGAGTTCCTGGGTCTGTTGACTTTAACTCCTGTCGCAAGATGCCTATTATCAATTATATGTGCTGAATAGAAAAAAAATATTAAATTAAATTAAGTTTAAAGTTACCAGTTACATTAATATAAAAATTAAGTTTAAAACCTTTAAAAATTAGAAGGGTAAGATAAATTTAAAAATTTGAAATATATTAAGATTAAATAAATTAAGATTAAAATGAAGAATTAAAAAATTTAAAGAAAATACGTTGAAATTAATTATAAAGTTACGGAAAAAATGGCCCTGTGAAACAATTCGTAATGATATGATTGCAGAGTTCCGCGAGGGAAAACAAAAAACAGCAAGATAAGGAAAATTGGAAAATGATTTACCACCTAGGGCCGAACCCACAACAGAGGGATTACCAGGTCACCACGTTAGCGTTACGCCACAACAGCTTGCAGTAAGGTGAGCAAGATGTGAGATATATTGAAGTCGAATGTAAATATTAATCTCGGGTGGAAAAAGTGTTTAAAAAAATAGAAAGACAAAATTGGTAGTGGAAGAATCCTATCAGTTTCTCATTAATTAGAAACAAATTTCACGAACTTTCTGGAATTATTAGTGAGTAAAATAATAAGTCGAAAAACTACGAACTCGGCATTCAGTTAAAAGTGAGTTTCGCAAGTATGCTCTTTTAGAATTAAAACTCTTTTTTTATTGAATGTATTTGGCATATTTTGGAAGCTGAACATCTAGCAAATACCGATAAATCGTAAAATTGACATTAATAAATGCAGAAAATCGAAATATTTGTCCATCAAAATTGTCGATTTCGTGAAATTCGGAAAACTGTCTTGGGGAAAAAGCTTAGTTTGCAATGAAAAATATTTTTAAATTAAAAAAATGTGTGTATCCTTAAAGATGAAGAGTTATAAAACAAATGGAAATAAAAAATTTGTCGATTGGAGGACGGAAAAGTTGAATTTTGCATGCATGAAAATAGAGGAAATTTGCGAAACGGAAAGGAGCTGGCCCACCTGGAATGTCAGCTGTTTATGCTCTCCTCTTCCATTGAATTCGGCGGTTTTAAATGAATAATTAAAAAAGTTTAAAGTGCACGCGTCTCAGCCTTCCGCGTATATCGGTACCAGTCCCGATATCCTGCTATGCTCGGTTCGCGAGATTAGCCCGTCCCCGTGTCTGTTGACTAACAAACTAACATTTATGTACCTTCAGGTGTTAATAGAAAGATATATATATACATATATATGAGATGCATTTGAAATCCCGGTAATTAAGTATCCCCAATATTTATGGCGGCGAGCTCGGTAACAGCATGCGTATGAGAAATTAAAAATTATCAAGAAGTAGCAGCATTCTCATACCCGCTTTAATTATCTTTCGTCTTTGTGTGCGGATGAAGATGCATTTTTGAAGTGAAAAATATTCCCAAGTTCCATGGTGCATGAATCGCTCTAATTGGTATATATATGCTGAATCATCCGATTCAGTTCCCTCCAAACTTTCGACCTGAAGACGCCATATGAGGGAGATAGAAGGCGCCAGAGAGATGACATACGTTAGCAACCTTAGAAAGAAGGAGGGATTCTTAAAACCATGCTTTCAACGTAACACAATACAACTAACTCCCGTAAACTCACGGAAAAATATGCATTAACTCGCCCTAATATTTTGCCTTGTTCTTACGAGCTGAGGATATAGGGTGGAATTGGTAATTACTTTATATGTAAATGTATTGTGAACAGAAGAGAAACAGGGAAAGTTTTACTACTGAAGCCATTAGACGTTGATACGCGGCTGCTTTAATCTTCTAACGATAGATTTCATTTAATGCATTTCTGAGAGTTATATACGAAACATATATGTACCGGTAGAACATTTTTATGTAATAAATATAACCCCATTTTTTAATAATCAGTTTATTTAATCCTGAATTTTATAATTTCTAAATCGTATACCTCTTAATAAAAAATCTGTATTTATTCGTTGTAAAAAAATGGAAAATAATTCATTCTGATATGTAAATATATCTTACATTCCTTACAGATTTTAACGATAGTATTTTTGTTTAGTCAGAGTAAGTTTTTGCTTAGACTTTGATATTTCAAAAACATTTTATATCTCTTTTGATATTTTAAAAATCATTTATATGTTAAAGCATGTAATACAGAAATAACACTTAGACTATAATTTTATTTTTAATAAACAAATATAAAACTTTGCAAATAAGAACTTTACTTTACTCTAACATTTTTTTAATACTTATATAGATTTTTTTTTCACTTAAACATTTTACAGTTTAGACAAACTTAAAACGTAACATATTCAAATAAGTCCAAATTTTGTGTATGTCCTGCCACTTTATCATAAGGGAAATGATAAGTTGAAAAGGGCTAAACTGCAAATTGTTGGGAAAAACGTAATCCTGTGACAAAATTATTATCATCTTATTTATTTTTTGCTAATTTTTTCCTGTTTACTCGTATTTCCATTATTTAGCCTTGGATCAAAAACTTATTTACAGCACAAGTACTATTAATCATATAGAAAAAATTGAAGATGCTCAAAAAGAATCATTTGTCATTAACGCACACACACACACACACACATATATATATAAATATAATTTATTTCGAAAGGTAGCCTTTTCAAAAATGAAAAGTTCCACATATACGCATATATAGTTATGCAACAACTCAGTTTGGATACTCAAGAGATAGCTATCGAAATACTCAAATTTATCTTAAGTTTTTCGTCATTTTAAAAACTAAAACGATTTTAAAAGCGATTCAAAAATTTATGTTTCATGGATTAATATGATATGATGTCATTTTTGGTGTGGAATATTCTCTAATTACTTTTTTCATTCATATTTATTTCAGATAATTTTTCTTTGAATTGATAAAAGCTTCTAACTTCATCGTACATTAATCAATATTTTATAACGTAAGTTATAGCAGAATTTCTATATATTTTACCCACCGTGGCTCCCTCCCCACCTGTTTCTTTTCCTGTTCTATGGGAAGTCAGGAAGCTCTATTAAAGAGGTTATTAAATTTGTAAAAAAAATATAACTAGAACATGTTTTATTTATAATTTTTATAATTTGAAAAAAAAATGCAATGACATAAAATTTATACTTTAAAGGATTTTCTCAATAAGCGTTACCCTTGCACATGATGACCAAATAGAACCTTTTTTATATCCAGTTCTACTAATGTGAGAGATAACAGAATGTCACACCTGTCCATTATGTTAACCCTTCAGCGGTCGCGCCCGGTTATAGAGTGCAACATTTTCGTAATTTTAAATGGTTTGTTTTTACATGTAAGGATTGAATGTTCTAAGCAGTTTCTAATTATAGATACATCCTTTCTAATGAAGGTCTGATTTTCTGACCCTTCTATCCTTTTCCCTTCACTGTTAGTTGTGATTTAACCGTGGTAAAACAGCGAATATACTGGATTACAATACGACAAAAGCAGAAGTTCATGTAGTCTATCAAATGTGCAGCTATGACACGGAATCCCGCATATCACGATGATGGACTCTCTGATTGCTTTTAGGTTTTCAGACATAATAGGAATAATTTCCGAAGTTGTCCTTAGATATAATAAACCGGACAGTTTTGAAATAAGGCGATTGTATCTGCATTCTTTGGTCTTTAATTATAAATATATCTCAATATTATCAACATTTTATATTTTGTCATACAAAGCAGAATTATTATTTTCAATTTGAAAAAAAAGTTTATTACAAAACGAATAATCAAGATTGGAATAGACGTTGCACTTTGTGCCACGCGCGCCTACAGGTGTTCAAAAAGTTGGCGCGCCTGCTTAGGGGAGAAGGCGATTCCACGTTTGATTGAGTAAATAACTTCCCCGTCTGAAATCCGGTTCTACCGAATTAGAAGTATGAAATACCGTGCAAAATCTTTTGCTTTCGCAAGCTGTGGAAACATTTTAATATAGTACTCTTTATTCGAAAATGGTATTTTTCTTGACTGAAAGTTACTTCGGCTGCTATGTCCTTCTGTGGTATCTTTGAGTACTTCATTTTACATTCAGTACTAAAGTACTGAATGTTAACTTCAGTACAAAAAGTACTTCCATATTATGAAAAAGATGCTTCAAATTATCCACATGTATATCTATTTCGAGTTTTAGTTCATCACTATTAAAACTGAAAAGAGTGAAACTGGGCATTCTAGAAATGTATAATACCCTAAGCTGCACTTTGGTTCTCACTGTAGTTCCCAGTCTTGTGTTGTAGCTCCATTGGAATTTCTTAAGTCCCCCAGAAGTTCATATGGCCCCCGGTTGAGAACCGTTGTTTAGAACGCTAAGGATGAAAACTGCAACTCGATCACTCGAAGCACTCGAGGAAGTGCAACTCGAAGAACATACTGAACGAAGACAACATTAAATAAAGAGGCATTCAAAATTATGTTATTAAATATATTTTTTTATTTCCGATGGCGGGTACAAAAGACAATTCTAAAACCAAACAACAAAACAAAAAAGAAGAAAACAAAATAACAAAAGAGAACAGAAGAAAGTCTATGGACCCATACGGTCCCTTGCCTCCCATTTTTGTTCCCACAATGTTGTGGCGGACAGTACAGGGCAGAAGGTGTGTACAGTCCGTAAGTTCCTGAAGGTTGCAGAGCTTGCAGTATGGATCATCGAGTATATTTCTGAAATGTAAATGCCTAGCAAGGCAGTCATAGCCAGTAGCGAGGCGAAATTCCGCTGCCGCTGTCTTCCTAGGTCAAGTGTGCTCGTGAAAGTAATCAGTGATTAGATTTAGAATAAATTATGATAACAAACATTACTCTAATATTGAATCCCAAATTTATTTATTGATATAAAGAACAGACACATATATACTCGTAATCATGATAATCATCACTCTTTGTTAATATGAATACATTTAACACACTCAATTAATTAATAATAATCCTTCCAATGAATATATTTAAAACGCACAATTAGTTAATAATTATCATTCCAATGAATATATACCTAACACACTCAATTAATTAATAATTATCATCATTCTTATGACATTTCTAACGCTACCGTCCTAAATATATTTAATCATTATTTAATATTACTTTAATATCTTTCAACCCGAGTTATCAGTATTTAACTTAATTAGAACACAGACAATACCTCAGATTGATGTTTCGTTGGGCACTGAAGTAAATCTTGCATCTGGCAGTAGTAGCACGGATTTTGGCATCTCAATGGTAGCAGAGCATGGCTTTAGTTGATTCCTGGGGCGGTGGCTCGGGTTGACGCTTCACTATTTTCAGTGGCGTTCTCTCTCTTCTACTCCAGCATCATTCTGGTCACATCTACATCAAATGGAACTATCGCCTATCATGTCAGCTTCTGGCCTTTTTACTAGTTCTATGTATTTGCGATTTGATTGCTACAGCCATATTTTGATGCGCTGAACTCGCAGGCTAACATCCTCACATTCTGCAGAGTCATCTAGTAAACCAGCATCAGCATCATCCCCAAGAGTCACGTCATATCATCAGTCAGAACACCTATATATATATATATAAAACAAGATCCTTCGCTCATCTTTTACTCACTATTTCTTCTTTTTCTTAACTTTTTCTTTCCTCCCACTTTGGAATCCCATTGTTGTATCCATTCCATTTCTAACAACACCCAAAAGCATTGATTCGCTTGGGTTTTTAATTATAAACTTCTTACTGGCCATTCCTGACTAAGGACGTACATATCTTCGTTACCCCACTTTCATCGTTCTCATGGATCTGGACCCTTTTACAACCTGGTCCGGGGTTGGAAGTTCTTGTGTGGGATCCATTTTATTACGGCCATAACTTTGCTCCCCACTTCTAATTTTCTTCTTGCTTCCTATCCTTCCTTCGTATCTTCTTATCTTTCCAATGCATGCTCTATAACCTATTCTTTGTATATTTCATTTTGGCGTCAGATGTCACTAGCCCTGTTACACCAGTCAGAAATATTTCAAATATTCTTCCACCTGGATTTCTGGGAATTCTTATCTGAGAGCTCTTTTACCAAGTTATTCCTAAAAATTGATTTAAAGATTAACTTTACATTATAAAAAGGGATTTCATCATTAGTAGTTTGAGTGATCGCTGCCCCTTTTATAGAAAGCAGGTTCAGCTTTTTCATTTCCCTCTATACCGCAGTGGACTGGGATCCACTGAAGGCTTATTTTTTCTGAGACAGACACATTAAGATCGATTGGCAATTCCTAATGGCTACAGAATATGGAGCCCTAGTAGAATTAATTTCCTGCAAAGTGGTTCTCGAGTCAGACCAGATGACCTTTCTTGAAGAGCGATTTAAGTGACACTGGAGTTGGAGTTGTTTAGAAATCTCAAAGGCCAAGCATCCCGTAGTTTTCGAAAGCCTACACATAGGCGGTATCATCAGAGAATACTTCAAAAAAATAATGATAGCACCTTGTGCTGTAGAAATGATAAAAAAAGGAAAAAAAAAAACTCGAATCCGATCACTTGAATCACTCGAATCTCAATCGCTCGAATCCGAGTGATTGAAAATAAAACATTTGTGTAATCGCTGCATGTCTTAATCTGATGGCACACATTCTACGGTTATGTTTATTGATACAAGTGTGGATGTAACTTGCATCATTTAACCGTTTCCATATGTTTTGCATCCGAACATGCCGCCTGTTGTCAGAGAATGTTTTCCCTTTTACAATCATTTAGTTTACCACTACAGAACAGGGCCGGGGATTGCATTAATTAGATTGCACATCTATACTGTATATCCGGCGTCCAGGTCCATACTAATTAACCGAACCGGTGCATAGCCATTTACCGAGTTTGCAGGTATTACTACGCGGCGACTGGTCTTCAAGTTCAACAGGGCATATAAGTCAAAGGTGTGGTCGCCGTATTATTTTGAATTACCACTACTGGACTTTATATAATCCGCATTGCTTTTTGCTGCCATGCTACTGGAAGCTTCCGCAATGCCGTATATAAATATTTTTTATAATATTCGTTTTGCTGAGAGTCTAATACCAACTTAACCTTTTCCTTATGGGGTGGGATACCATATATCCCAAGAATACAGGCCCAAGAATGAATATAGTATATATATATATAATACATACACACACACACACACACATATATATATACACACACATATACATACATACACACATACATACATACATATATTCATTCATTCTTGGGCCTGTATACTTGGGATACATGGTATCCCACCCCGTAAGGAAAAGGATAAATAAGATAATAAGGACAAGGATAATAGGGATTAATCATGATAGTTTTGTATCAGTATATGGATATATGTTAAGAGGATTTCAAACTTAGCGTCATCCACTTCTGTCAGATTTTGATTCGAATCTTGATACAAATACGTTTATGTGATAACAAAGGTGAACGCACTCTAATGAATTTTAATCACAGGACTACGGTCACTATCATGTGCATTGAACCTTTGGTAACAATTCTGAACTCTCTATTTATTTATAAAGGGAGAGAAAGAAATCTGGTGATGTTTGATTTAACCTCGAGACGTCTGAACAAAGAGGTCAATTTTTAACTTGGCTTGATAAATACTTCTCCAAGATCAAGTAGTTGTGATGAATAATCTATATAAATAAAGTAACAGACATATTTGTCGTGGGTTTTGTCGGGTCACGTGACATCACGTCTCCGGGTCTCACTCATCCTGAGACTGCGATTTTGGCAGACATTTTGTTTTGGTCGAAAATCGGTGTATTATTTTTCTCATGAAAGTACGTAAATTTTACATATTTGGAAAGAACTTTGGAAACTGATAACTTTTTCTGCTTGCAGTTATTCTGTTACTTTAATAGTTTTAAAGATATTTCAATTCTAAAAAAGCACTCCGCCGGAGAAGCAATCCACTCCAAGCAGTATGGTGCAGCCATCTGTCTGCAGCGACGGGAATGAAAATTGACGGGAATTTAATACATTTGTATGGCCCTGAAAAGGGCCTTTTTTTTTCTTTTGTGGGGCCCGAGCATAGCCGGGCTTCGTCAGGCTAGTCAGGAATATTTATATCCATCAAGTGGTTAAAAATAGAAGCGTTAAGCCCATGATGAAAGGCTCTTAGTTGATAAGATAAATCTAATTTTACAGCTACTATTCCATTAAAAAATTGTCAAAGCAACGATCCTTTGCAAAACCACACACCAGGAAATCTGACACAAAGGTTAGAGACAGCGATTTAGAAGGAAATTTAATATTCATAATAAATATTTTGGTTTTTTTTCACCATATCTAATACATTTATCACTTTTACAACGTTGTATGGTTCTTTTTCATTGCAAGCTTTTTACCTGGTTGTGTTTTTCTTTCAAAAGGAATATTAAAAAAACCGAAAAAGGATAGCTCGATCTTTTCTTCCTATTCTAGCAACAATGATAGCATCGGTTTCATAATTAACATAATTTTATGGCGGTTTATGCTAAATGGATTGTAACAATTTTTAATGTTAGATTTACATTTGCTCTGTTATGTCAAATTTAGGCTTTAAATGAGAATACGTTAAATAAAATGTTGCCCTAACTAGGACATTTGACAATAATGTTTTACATCTATATCTGCGGCACACAGCTATAATCAAAATTTGCTGTATTCATTATTCCAATTGCTTCGTATATCTCGTAACATGGTATACAATTACATATTGTTGTATTTGTTCTCTCTTCGTCGGAAAACGCGATATTTTAAAACGTGTCATGAACGGATGGTTTAAAATAAAAATAAGATAATATGCAGATTTTTCAACTTTGAAGGCAGAACTCGAATTACGAAGCTCTCGCGTCACAGCCAATGGGGTTTGTACAAGTAAATACAACAAGTATTTAAGATGTACGTATTTTTTTAGCGAGTGGGGGATTTTAAGCAGTAACTATTATGCGAGTGAGTTGGGACTTTCAGCCATAGTGTTAGTAGCTGTTTTCGCAGCAAGTTTGATATTTAGATGTGTTTGCGACGAATTGTGGAACCATTAGGCTTGTATCCCTCCTTTCTTCCTATAACTATCCCAAGCTTTATCATTCAGTTTAAGTAGTTTTTTCAAAATTTAAATAGGTTATTTTTCGCCCGTTCATGACACGCTTATCTGTATTCTTTTTTGTTTAATGGTTAAGTTTTTGTAAATATTTTTCTTCCAAGCTATTGGATCAAATCGATCCCCTTTTTTGCTATGTTTTTATGTAAAATAAGAAAAATAAAGGCATTTTAGTTAGCCTCATCTAGTCTACTTTCTTGTGAAAGGTTTTTTATTTCAGAAACTTAGGTATGGGGCAAATTATGCAGTTTAATCCACCCAACACATATTTTATAATTTACACAGATACTTTAATATTATTTCAGGCAATGCACTGTTAAGAGAGATTTTAGCGCGAAACCGACATTTAAATATTGCAATATACAATTATTACGAGATATACAATTAAATATTATCCTGTCATGAAATTCGTGTTAAAAAGGTTTTATTCCTTGATATTATTAAACATTATAAACAATGTAAGAATGCAAGGAGAGGAAATTATCTGGCAAACCAAAAACTATTAACAATGGAATGTTTTGTCGAAAATCACCAAACAATTGGTTGTGGAATAAGTATTATGGAAAATATTACATAAAACCATATTATAAAATATTTTAAAACATGATATATAAATACTATACAACGAATATTATAAATATTATATAACCATCAATAGTAACGCAAGAGCACGTGGTAGCCTTGTGGTAGCGTGCTGGCTTTTGGTGCTTAGAGGGTAATTATTCCATGTCTTGACCGGATATGGAAACTTTCAATCCGTACACTGGAAAGTCCCTTTATGAGATCAGAGAGGGTGGGAGAGGGTACGATCCCCCCCATATGTTACCCCTAAAAATTGAGGTGGCAACTAGCTGAGACCCATGTGGTGCTGTTTAAACCGGAGCCGCACATTTCAGCCCGAATCGTATAAAGACCTGGTTTAGAACAACCGGCCAGGGGGCATATGAAACAGCGTATAAAAACAAGCAATAGAAAATGCATTAAAATAACATATGATAATACTTTTTTGCCAACACCGTTATCCCATAAAAATTTGCATGTCAGTTTTGAAAAAAAAATTATTTATTTGTTTAGTTCTTAGATTACAACCTTTCTCTAAAAAATGAGATTCGTGGTTTATGATAGCATAAATTCTCTGTTGTAATACCACAAACATAAAGTAAAAATTACCAACAGAAAAAAATGACATTTCAAAGCATATGAAATTATTATTTAAATTCTTACATTTTTCGCTATATAATATTTAATTTTTTTTTATTCCATAACCATATTAATTCCCAAGCTTAAAGTCCTTCATATATTTCAATATATAGATATTTTTTTTTGTTATCCATTACTTCAACATCTGTCTCTTTTTTGTTCGTGTATCGTTCATTTTTCCTGATTAAGCAGACTTTTAAAAATTTAATATTCACAAAAATAAGAATCGACTTTTAAACGTTATCTCACAATCTCTTAGGTTCAGCTTAGTTTTGAAGAAAAAAACGCCGATAAGAAATGAAAATTGGAAGAGCTAATGATTTGCCAAAAAAGTTTAAAAAGTCGGAGGAAAAGATTACAAAATATTCTAATTAGAAAATATTTAATAGAACATTTTCTACTAATTTGGGCTTTAAATAAAGTAAAAAAGTCTCGGATTTTTTCAATCGTTTAATATCCATACTTTTACAGTTTTTTAAACAGAGGGAACTTTTATTAGTTATATAATGCAATAATAGTGTGTGATTTATAGTAGAAAGAGCGGGATCTACACTTTAATTCAGAGTATTGGTATAACGAGCTTCCAATTCAATATTCATCATAATGAAATTACCCGTTAAAATTTCAGATTAAATGACATTAATTTGCAAAGTAATAACAATACTGAAAAATCATTTTTTCTATATGAGGAAGAATTTTCCAAATAATTAAAGTTCATATTTTTTTCAAAGCAATTTTTACTATCCCAAACCCTTAATAAATATTTCCTTAGCATGCCGATATATCTTGTGTGATTTTCCTTATTTTGTGACATATATATAAAAAAATAACTAACTTTGTTTAACTAGAAAACTCACAGAGAACAAAAATATTCATAACCATTTATCTAAAGAGTTATTAGTTAACATTTGAAAGGAATTATCTAAAATTAAATATAAAAAGTTCTGATCATTTGATTATTTAATATAATACTGGAGAAGACACTGAACCGTTTAAATATATCTACAGAAGATTGTATTGCAATTAGTTGATATATGATTTATATATGGTTATTCTATAAATAAATATAGAATCACGCAATTTAACTTACTTAAAACTACCAGCAATCACGCTTATTTTATTATTTTTTAGTTTCGTTTAAGTGTTATATTTCCAAACTCAGTCAGTTTGTGGGTGTTGCTGCATTTTATTAGTTAAAGGTTTGCATGTAAAATCCCTTATAAAGGCATTTTAAAATACAGGAAAGGAATTTATATTTTCCAAAGAACTTACTTGTTGAATTAGTTTTTATGAACGACATATATAACCTTTAATAAATATAAATATAAATAATTAACTACAGTAAAACCTTTAATAAACTTTAAAATAACTAATTTAATGAGTTTTTCCCTGTGAAGTTTATATATGGATGGATAGGACAATTTCATAACTGTAATATATTTAACAGAAAATTATTTATATCGGGAAGTATTTATAAAAATTTTACATGTACAACTATCAAAAGGATCGAAAATCGCGTTAAGATGATTGCAAATTCTAGATCATTTTAAAAATAATAATAACTAGAGTCATAATTTAAACATAATTATTTATATAAAATTCAGTGTATTCGTATATAAGAATATTGTCATTTGTTTTCTGTTATTAAGGGGACAGAGAACTTTCAAAATTGTGAAATTTATCGAAAAATTCGATTTATTTATTTTATTGAATTGTGAAACTACGGACGAGTAGTGATCTGTTGCAAAAAGAATTTTTAATTTCTGTGATTACTTTCCTAATTACAGGCATTTGAATTTAATTTAGATATTATGTGGTTACAAATAGCAATAACTTTAAATGCGTTTTTCTCAAAATAAAAATTTTCTTGCTATACGAATATTCAAAATGCTCCAGGAGCATTTCTAATTATCGTATTGCTTTGATATTTAAGTTTTATATACTTAACTGTATATAAAATAAATCTTATTGAAAAAAGTTATGCTTCGTAGCTCAGAATTTCCAAATTTTGTACTTGAAATGTTGATTTTTAGGTACTTTGCTTAATAAAAAGGGTGTTTTCACTATTATTATTTTTTTCTTTATATTTTTAATGAATGCTTAAAACAAGCCATAAGTTTCATTGTTTGTTCTATAAGATATCCTGTAAATAAAAATTACCATATTATATGCAAAAGAAATGCGCCTGGAACATATTAATGAGGCCAATTTTTGATATAAATAATAATTCATAATTCATAAATTATGAATATTTCATCATAAAATTTTAAAAACTTTTACATATCTATGCTACTAATCACTCATTGAAATTTCAAGCAAATCCATTCAAAACAAAAAAAGTTAGGTTTGAAGGTCCACTATCCCCTTAAGAACGTAATTTTTTTATCATCAGAGAAAGCGCAAGTGTTCAATCCGAAACCTCCAACTAAATCATCAAGCCGGAAAAAGAAAGAATATACACTGGATATTTTGCTTCCATTTAAAATCCAGAATTGCAAAAGAATGCTGTACAATATTGTTCGAACGGAAAACAATTTATCCCTGGATGTATTAATTTGAAAATATATTCCCAACTGTCGCAATGATTTTTTTAGGAAAAATCACCTATAAACTATCGTTCTATTGAAATCAGATATATTCGTAAATGAGAATTTTGTAATTTGTTTTTTAGCATTAAATTCATAACATTTTTATTATAAGAGTTAGAATAATCATTCAATACAGAAAGGATAAAAAAGATGCACTACATATTTTATCTCCATCGCAAATTCAGAATAACAAAAGGAAGCGTCAATTGATTATTATGACAAGAAAACTTTGTCTCTGACTTTATCAAAACAAAAAGAACAAAGGTGTGTCAAATACTTTTAAAGAAATGCCTTTTTAATTTTTGGTCCTCTTCAATTCATAATATGCATAATAGTCCATAATATGTATATATGGGTGCAATCTTATGAAAGTAAGTATAATCATACAATCTGTGACCTTCAACCGAAACCTCTAACCCCAAACACTAACCCAAGAGAGAGAGAATGTACACCACAGATTTAATCTCCATTTAATATTCAGCATCCCAAAAGGATGTAGCAAATGATAGTTTCAATATCAACACTTTGTCTCAGAATTTATTAAATCGAAAATATTGAACTTAACTCATTTAATGATTACTGGCATTTAAAGATGTCATTTAAAAAAAAATCCATCTAGAAAGTTCATTTTCTCCAGAAAGCATTTACTTAAATCATCAGCAGAAAGTAATTAATCTACATCAATAATTTTGACATGTTCCATAAATGTGTTTAAAATAAGACTTTATTATAAGTTTTAGGGAGTCTGAGAAGTTTTAAGATTCAATTCTGTAACATAAGTTATTTTACAACTAAAGTTTTCTGAATTTTATTTTTCAATTCTTACGTACTTGGAAATCTCATTACTCATCATTTTATAAAAATACGAATAAGGGAACAAAACCCTACGAAAATTATTCATATTATTGTACAGACCATATATAGAGTTTCTATGCTCACTTCTACCCAGACCTGGGTGTATATAATTTGAAGTGGCACTCTATCTGAATTTGAAGCAAACACAGTTTATACATGAAACAATGTTTATTGCGTTCGTTGCACATATAATTGGCTTTTACAGCAATAAGCATGCGTACTACTTGTACGGAATGTATAAACACAGCTTTCAAGAACAATATATTTTTATACTCACGAACAGTAAGTCAAACCAGCAGTACTGCCACGTAAACTTCTGGCCCGCTAAGCACTAGCGCAGGATAACACCTTTTCAACCTTAACAACCTCCCCTTTTCATTAATGACACTGCGTGGTATTTATACTAAGCGCGTATGCCGAAATTAGCATATCTAAAGCAGCTTCTTTAATTCACTCAAAAGTTCGATTCTTGTGAATCGAATCTTGTGTATACCTTACACATACTTTTGCTCGAACGAATGTATTTTTAAAAAATTTTCAAATCGTAAATAGATATAGCAATGCTCATGTTCGATGTGGTATGTTCGACTCCTATCACCTGATGTATTGCTGGCTCAAAAGAAAAGTTTATTAGCTCTTTTTAAACTAAAATGCTTTAATACATATTTTCAATTCTCTTAATTGGAGCTAAATAAATATTTCTCTGGATATTTTGCTATGAGCTCTTATTTCCGATTTGGTAAGGTGAGATTTTTAAACAGTGAGATTTAATATTCCAGAGAATAGGCCCGACGTGTATACACACACACACACACACATATTTATATATATGTGTGTGTGAATTGGTGTTCTTCGTTGAATATCGAACACATCTGTTTACATTACCATTGATTTATTATCGAGGAGTCACAGGACATAAAAACAATTGCAATTAACATAAATTATACACCATTTTACGTCTTTACGGTAGCCGTCTGCTACCACGTTATATTTTGATAACCTCTTTCTTTCGCGGCATCTTTCTCTCTCTGTCGTCATGTGTTCCACGTAGAACGCCGAAGCTCTCTGTCAGGCGGGAACGCTTCTGATTCGTCACTTATATATATATATATATATGTATATATATATATATATATATATATATATATATATATATATATATATATATATATATATATATATATATATATATATATATATATATAGCGTCTTGTGGTAGCGTGTTGGGCTTGGAACAAAGGGTGCACAGTTCGAATACCGACGAACAGCATTAAATACATTCGTATATGGGCATGTTCAATCCGTAAACTGGAAAGTCCTTCTGTGATGTCAGAGAGGGTGGAAGAAGATACGATCTCCTCGATAATAAATCAATGGTAATGTAAACAGATGTGTTCGATATTCAACGAAGAACACCAATCAACGAAGAACACCAGCAACCCGAGATGTCTCCCCTGGGGTTGCTGGTCAAAATTAAGATGGCACAAGGCTTGGGTGATGGTTCATAAAAAATGCAAATAGTTCTTACTAACTTCACTTTTTAAAGCCAGATGATAATATTAGAGTTCGTCACCTGACTTTCCGGTGATAGGGGTTCGTTTCAGGACTGTGTGCGGGTAGTTTCCTTAAAAATAACATAACACATCTGAGCATTTCTTTTATCCACCATAATAAGCAGCTGACAGCATTTCTTACATACGAGCGAACAGGGGGTAAAAAACAATTAGACTTGAAACATAAGCGCCATCTACAGGCGAATACCAAGATTGCCCCCCGCTTGCAATCTTGGTATATAGAGCAATAGCTTGGTATAGAAAGCAATATTTCACTTATAAGGTGCCCCCCATTGAAAGCAAACACCGATTATCGCGGTTGAAGGGCGAATTGCCAAGTGCCCCATAATAACAAACACCAACAAACAGATTTCAGAATATCCAATATTTAGAGTAAGAAAATGAGACTTTATCAATAAATAGAGAGTTCCGGAATTATTGCACAGACACACACATCTATATACATAGACAGATAGACAGACAGACAGACAGATACAGATCGATAGATATAGAGATACACTCGATTACCAACCACAAGTAAATCCAACACATCCGAATATGAAAATTTATATAAACTCGAATCGGCGAATTATATACCACATTCGAGTTGGAAGTGTATCAAAATATCGATTAAAAATAATGGAAATTTGAATCAAAGTCACAGTTATGGATTTCGAAAAAAAAGCGATAGGATACTAATTAAGCATATAGTCCAGAGGTGGGGAACATTTTTACCATTAGAGGCCACGTGTAAATTAGGTAGTAATAAAGGAGGCCGCATGAGTTGATGAACCTATAAATGCGACTTTTATGAAATTATTATGGTTAGATATAGTTTTAACAATTTAGTGCATTATATAGCAAAATAACAAAAAAAAATTAAGTCCTTATTTATTTATTATTTGACATAAAAAGTTACAATATAACATATTTTTGTATTCACATAAGGATAAAAACTTCTTATAGCATTGATCATTAATTATTATTTTTTTTGCAGAAAAAATAATACGTTTTAACGTACATGGAGTCAGTCACAACAATAATAGCAAGAAAATAGTTTTTGTGTAGAGATCCTATAACATGTCTGGTAGTATTGCTAAGAAACTCTGAGCCTTAAATGACATATAAAGTGTAGTTAAAGTATCATACAATCAAAGTAAACGAAGCTCATTTGGATAAATATACAATTGTAGTGACTTTAGACAACAATTTCTTAATGTCAACTTTATTTTGGCCGATACTGTACATACATTCATGCCATTCTTAATTTAATTCTATTGATTTGGAAATTGTTGTAATCTATATAATTAAATATTAATTAATACAAGTGCTAGCTTTTATGAAGGCCGCAAGAGAAGATCACGGAGGCCGCATGCGGCCTCAAGCGTTCCCCAGCTCTGGTATATTCTGTACGTGCTTTATTGCGAGACGTCTCGTCATCCCTGAATCCACTGTGGTAAATAGAATTCGAAGCTGACTCCACCACATGAGCGAAACGTCGAACTGCAAGTTGTGGTGTGATCGTATAGTGGATTTTAAGAATCTCGTGACATGAACGACATAGTCCATTCTGGCTTAAAATTATAGATTGGTTAATTGAACACGTATAATATCAAAATAAGTTCCTGCCATTATTAAGTATGTTACTAGAGATATTCATACATATGATATACATTTCCTTATCACACGTTATTGACAATTTACTACCCTTGTTAATTAAATTCAACTCATTTAACTATTACAGCACAAATACCCATATAAATTCATAATACATTGACTCATCTTAATCGCTCAACTAATTATACTATCTCCCGACCACCCTCACATATCTTATTTACTTCAAATAATTATTACGGGTTTATGAAGCGATGGTGGACATATTTGTGAGAAAATGACACGGTACCTTTACTGTTAGCTATTCGTTGAATGATATAGATCAGTCGTCTTATATGCATCTTTCCTAGATCACGCAGGATGTCCGGACAGATGACGGGATCGGTGATAGGCATACAACCGGGGTCGGGTTTGGTGTGGACGCATCTGGTCGCTCGGTAGCATTCGGTCCTCTTAGGAGATGTAGCTTATAGTATTAACTCGGCAGGAGTTTTAACACTCTCGCTATGGCATTAATCATCATAAGTACTACTGCTATGGGATGCAGTGTGGTCTCTTCAGTATGCGATTCGACTGGGATCAAACTTCTTAAATATCACAACATATAACATCTCTCATTTCATCAGTCTGTATGTTATCTTAGGCGCCTTTCAGTGGCCCGCTTCACAGGCTTCTTTCAGAGGTCTGCATGATAGGCTTCTTTCAGCGGTCTGCATCATAGGCTTCTTTAAGCCGACAATGGACCATGAAAAACTTTTTTTTCTTTATTAATCAATTGCTATGAAATTTTGTATACTTATACAGTGTTGTTTAGGGATAGGAATTCTAAATAAAAAAAATCAGAATCTAATTAATTAAGATATTAATTAAAAGCAGTTTGTTAATTACTCTATTTAAAAATGCTCCATGCGCATTAATTTTTGTCTCAGATATCTAATTTTCTCTCTTAAGTTAGCTTTATATAGTTATAAATAATAAAAGTTACTAGCAATATTTGATTTACAGCCATATTTATAAAAACTAGAAAAGAAATCGATAAAAATGGGTCATTTTATGCAAAATTTTATCAAAAAAATTATTTTTATTGTAAAAATTTTAAGTTGTTTTAAAATAGTATAATGAATTGATTACTAAGTTTTATTCTAACATATATAAATAATCATTTTATAAAATTTTATGAAAATTCAAGAAAAATTATGAAGCATAGAACATTTTGACCTTACCGAAATGACATGAAAACTTGTTTTGAGAAAATGGCATTTAAAGTTTTAATTTGACTAACATTTCCATTGTTTACGTTTGAAAAAATACTTATAACTCGGTTAATACTGATCGGATCAGCATACTAATTTTTAATTTAAAGCTGATGAGTTGTATAATCATTTTCTGAGAGAAAAAAATCGTTTTGGGGACATATTTTTGTCAATCTGAAGGTACATTGTCGCCTTAAGCGATCTGCATCATAGTATCGATAAATACATCTAGGTGCATCTCCCAATCACACTTACTAGCTGGCTAACTAATTATATTTTTCTCAACTGAATGAACATCTTACAAAGTCAATATCTTACATCTTCATCATATATTCACTTTCAATTTTTTAAGCACCACCTATCCCAAATTTTTCATTGGCTATATCGTTCATCCCCCTATTCTCATTTCATTGGCTTGCGGTTTTCTTATATATTTATTTTAGCCATTTCGCAGAGTGGGCGTAACCTCCTATTACTTTCTTTCCTTTGATTTTTCACACGCTTCCTCCTCCGACCTATCTCTATATGCGGGGAACCCATTTTATGGCCATCATAAATTATCTTCTCCATAACCTTGTTCTGCCATCTGCTTTCCTTATTCCTTTATTCCTCTGCTCCTTCCTCTGTAATCTATACTCCCATCTTTTAATTTATTCCTTCTGCACCTATTTTTACTGCATCCCTTATTATCTACCGTCTCCGTTTTTATTGTCCTTATTAATTTTCGGTTCCGTATCTATTCTGTGTTCTGCTACCCTCTCTTCCAATTAGTTTACTTTTCACACTTATTCAACAATTGACGTTCAGTCTCTTTTGCCGATACAATGCCATAAACCCTGCGACACTGGCGACATAGCACATGTTTCGACGATCGAGGAAAGAGGAAATTCGGATACCGTGACCTATCCGTTGCACTATATAATGCCAGGAAGGGTGTGTTCCTTGAAAATAAATCAGATGGGAAGTGGATTTACGGAGAGTTGGATCACTCTTCAAACTCTTCCATTCAGGTCTCAATATGGTGCCTGCATGGTGCACGCTCTCTTTCTGATTACATTATCTGAACTATTAAATACATGATGCTCTGTAATTGCATTGGTCTTAGCTGAGGCGTTTGAATTTTTGCTTTCGACTGAGGGTGGTCACACTGTACCGTAGTCAATAATACGACAAGCGTTTCGCTTCAATTACTTTACTACGATACGTTAAACATACTACAACTACAACAGTTAAAGCAAGTATGTACAGCGAGTTAGAATTTATAGAGTTAGATAGTCAGGGCGGCTTCGGGTTCACCGATAGCGTTGGCCTGCAGAAGGCCTCTCTCACCAGGAGAGTGTCTCACTCACACTCAAAAACAGATCTCCTCTCCGTGGATTATTGGGGTCTTCTTTTATACTATCGGCAAATTCAAAGGGATTTCTCCGGCGTTTGAAATGCTGGTAAGTGTTCGAAGTTTATGGGATTCTACATGTCTCTATAGTGTCAAAAATCTCAAAAGTCCTCGAACCACTCTGGGAGTTATTCGTTCTAGAACGTCAGAACCGCACATTACAAGAACTTTATGGTCTAGAGTTTATGAGACCGGCCAGATCAACAGTTCGCCGATAGATGACATGTTGAGGGGTAGGAATGGGGCATCACATACTTATATAATTACAAATTTCGTGTAGTGATTGAGACAATGTCACAACACATTTTAGGTTATTGTTCGCTTCCTGCACTTCTTCCTACAATATTTCAAGCGGTACTTTGGAAGAACATATTCTATTTTATATCGATACGACTTGGTTCCACATTGATCTCTGTCGAATCCCATTTTAAACAACAAAATAGGCAAAAATTTAATTAACAAGAACAGAATACGCTTCACAATAATACAAATATAAAATGTTTTACTGATGATAAATGAAAATATCGTTTGCTGTGTTGCTATGGTTACTTGAGTATTGTTCACAAAGGAAAAGTTGTAAAGGTGAAGCACCAGCTCAACATTTAGGCCCCTAACTTACTTTCTACTGATCAGATATACATAATACGTATATAGCCTATGTCCATCTGCAATAATATACCTTTCAAATAGTGAAAGAACTTTTCAAATAGGTACAGTGGTTCCGGAGATTACCCTCCACATGCAAAATCCCCTGTCTCTCTCTATGTATTAGTATAGATGACAAATACTTTTTTAAAGATACCTCTGTAGTAAAAAAAATTATCAAAATATTATCAATATTTAGAATAATAAGCTGTAAAATATAAGAATATGCAAAATAATTAAACAAGTAGATACATGGTTTGATTCCGTAGCATCATATATTTACATGAATTTTCATATCACGGTGAAAGGTCTCTAATTATTTCGCAGAATCAGAATATTACACGTTAGAACTATTTATCAGAAATTTTTATCAGAATACTATAAATACTCAGGTTAAACGCGTCTCGGGGTATTCTAAATTGTTCATTCTGTTGGACAACTCTGATATCGTTGAACGATTCGCGTAGGTGCGAATCATTTCATGTTCCAGATTTCTGAACTAACTCTTCGTATTTCGAAGATGCTGAATGTGTTGTATGTTTCTACGCAGAATGTGTTAAAATCATTGAGAGATTCTTGAAGGATCGGAAATAATTTAATGCGCACATATACCTCACTACGGAAAATCATTTTACTTACATACACACACACACACACAGACACACATATATATATATATATATACAGGGTGTATGAGCACAGCGGTTACAAACTTTCAGGAGAGATAGAGAACACCTAGACGATAGGAAATGACATAGCAATACTCTAGAATAATTTTAAAATTTTCAAATTCAGGGGTTGCCCTGTATATAAATTCAAACTGTAATAACTAAGCCCCTAATTTTCATAGAGAATTGCGGTTTCTACCAAAAGACTGTATTCGATCTCCCGTTTCAGAAAAAAATGAAATTTTTGGTGGTTCCATAGACGCTCGTGTTTTCTGTCGTCACTATCGCTCTAGTATAGCGTTTCCGACCATGCATCGGTAAGTGATTTCCCATCGTCTAGGTGTTCTCCATCTCTCCTGAAATTTTGCAATCGCTATGCTCATACACCCTGTATATATATATATATATATATATATATATATATATATATATATATATATACACTGCTGGCCACCCAAATTGCAACACCAAGAAAGACAAGAGATATCACAACAAAATTTATTTTGTAGATAACATGTTGACCAAGTATCAAATGATTAAATTTATAGACTTCTGTGAAGAGTGGTTCCTGCCAAAATCAGTAGCCAGAGTAGCCGCCATTGTTGGAGATCCACACACCTCGGCATTGATTCAAAGAGACTTTGGATGAGTTCTTGGGGTACAGCAGACCAAGCAGCTTCCACACGTTTGCCAAAGTTGATCTGCAGTGGCAGCTGGGGATGGAATCTGGGTCAATCGTAGAGCATCCATGGACCACATGTTTTCTATCGGCGAAAGATCCGGAGAGCGAGGCGGCCAGGGATGCAATTCAATCTGGCGATTGACGAAGAAGCGTTGGACAATGCGTGCCACGTGTGGTCGCGCATTATCCTGTTGAAATATGGCTGTGGGCAAGCCCTGAATGTAAGGAAGGACAACTGGCTCCAACACCTCGGACATGTAGCGCTGGCTGTTTAAAGTACCGGCAATGCGTACTAGAGGTGTGCGAGTGTGATATCCAATACCGCCCCATACCATAATATCCGGTGAAGGACCAGTGTGGCGGTGCATAACGCAGCTGTTCAGCATCCTCTCTTCACGGTGTCTCCAGACTCGAATGCGACCATCGTGGTGTTGCAGACAGAAGCGTGACTCGTCAGTAAAGACAATTTCATTCCATTCTGCCGTCCACATCCTTCTGTCATCGCACCATTGGCGGCGGAGACGTCTCTGGTTCTGCGTCAAGTGTAGACAAAGCAATGGACGTCTTGCGGACAGACCACTCTGCTGTAAAAGGCGTCGAATGGTACGCGCAGACACTGGATGATGCGTTACAGACTGCATGTGCTGTGCTATGGTTCGTGATGTGACTGAGCGATCCGTCACTGCCATGCGCACAATTTGCCTGTCATCACGTGAAGTGGTGCGCTGAGGTGGATGCGATCGAACACGCCGGTCCGTCGTACCCTCCTGCATCCAACGATCACATATCCGCATTACAGTTGTTTGGTTTCGTCCAACACGACTACCGATTTCCCTGAAAGATAATCCACAATCTCGGTAGGCCACTATCCTTCCTCTGTCGAACTCGGATACTTGATCAAAAGATGATCGCTGTTTTCGACGAGGCATAATTGATAGTTTTTTTGAAAAAACCACAAGAAAAACACAATTGCCGAACTTGATATCGTCGAAATCTCCAAGCCTTAAGTAGCGCTTTGAAGTGGCGCCACAGGCGCGCGTGATGTGCGTCTAAGCTGAAATTCTAATCATTTGCATATCTCACCTCCGCTGATGCATGTTGTAAATTTCATGTTATTTGCATGTTTCCTTCAGGGTGTTGAATTTACAGTGGCCAGCAGTGTATATATATATATATATAGATATATATATATATATATATCGAAGCATCCTTTAGACTTTGGTCTAAGAATAATGATAAAATTTTATACGATAAATATTTTATATTTTAACTGCATGCACTATTTTTGGTGTATTCTAATACTGTTATTACAGATTTTAAATTGATTGTGATGCTGGTATAAAATTTCAGTAAATTTCGACGTTTATATTACATTCTATTAAATATTTTTATAGATAATCATCCATACGAAAATTAATTTTTCTTTTCTTCAGCATCTTTGATTTTTCCCATATTCAATTGAGTTTGTGAAATAATAAAATTATGTTAAAGAATATGAACGGGAGTAAAATAGCATCTATTTTTTGTGTCTCCGCTGTTGATATTAAATTAGTCATAATTGTATTTACCTTTGGAATTTTAACGTCATTAAAATATTATTTTTTCATTTTGTTGAAATTTTAATTCAGAGTAATTTTTTCGTGCGTAAATGTCTTTTTTTAAACTAAAAAAATAGAAATGTTTGCTCCCGAGTTTTCTCTTTCAAAGAAATATATTCCCTAATGGTAACGTAGAAAATAATTTATGAATATTACATTATCTTATTTCCAACACTAAAAAAATCATTGGAATATTCAAATATTTAGTATTTGGCAGAGAATTAAATCTAAGTGCAGACAGTTCAAAAAGATTTCCTTCATAAAAGAGAATCTATCTTTCATCTGACGGCTTTCCTTTTCGCAGCAGTCTATTTTTATTTTTGCATGTATTGTCTCAGCATTTTCGTCTGCAGACTAAAGGAAGTACAAAGAAGTGTCTGAGGACTAAAAGCTAAGTTAAATAATACATGATTCCAGAGTTTCGGCAAAATTACGGAGATAAATTGACCTCTGAAGAAATTAGGAATCTTTAGAGAGGCCGAAAATTGAGAATTATACAGTTGTAGGAAGTAATAGCTCGCTAATATATTCTTTTTTTTTTTTTTCGTTTTTCCCCTCTGTTTTTTCCAAGTTTTCGAGAAATTAAAGAATTAGAATTTACACTTTGTGTAATTGCCTTTATAAAACAAAGAATTTAACAAGTCTTTTTAATTAAAGCATCTTAAAGAGTACAAAATACTTCTCTAATTCGAAAAAAAAAGAAATCTTATTAAATTTTGCCTTTCGGCAACTGCTCTGCGGTTTGTTTTTCTCTGGGTGCATTTCAAAAGAAGAATTTATTTCCTTTAATCCATCTGCAATCTAGTCAAAAGGAAACTGATTAAAACTGCTTTTAAGATTTTCTTACTACGGAGTTCAAACATGCAGTTTTCTAAGGGTAAGTATTAAAGAGAAAATTATTTTCCACACGAGGGAATTATATTAGAATCAGGAATATTTTTACTGAACCAAAAACGTATTCATTGAATTGTGTTAATAAATTTGTATGGATAAATAAACATGTCAAGATAAACACTTGTTATTAACAAAGTTATAGGCTGAAAATAATATACATTCATATATATTCTAAAGATATACTTTAAAATGTTTTTACTCTGTGTGGGCTCTAAAATTCATATATTCGACTGGTAATACATATTTTATCCTCGAATGGAAGTATTCCTCTTAAATTTTGCAGGGAAATGGCACAGAGGTGGAAACTGAAAATTTAAGGTAATTTTAAATGGAAAACTTTTTGAGCCTATCCAGGAATCAAAATGTAACATATTAACTTACGCATAATCCTTTATATAACACTAAGAGAAAACGTTAAAGCATAGAAATTATTAAAAACGAAAAAATATATGTGTCAAGTAATTTCTTGCAGTTTAAAAGACATCGAAAGAAAATTCATTTCGGGCATATCAGTATGACAAAATATCTTGTCGAAAATATTTTTATAAGTTATATACGAAGAAATGGTTTATCCTTAGTTCCTTTAGGATGTTGTATCATAATCAGAATTACCCATTTGCTTAACTAAACTGATAGTAGATGAGAGCATATGATTGATTGTAAAGGTATATGAAACTGTGTGAAACGTTCTATTATAAATTTAAAGTTATTAAGGAGTATAAGGTCACATCTATACCAAGAAAAATGAAGAAACTATTTTAATGGAAAACTTTTTGAGCCTATCCAGGAATCAAAATGTAACATATTAACTTACGCATAATCCTTTATATAACACTAAGAGAAAACGTTAAAGCATAGAAATTATAAAAAACGAAAAAATATATGTGTCAAGTAATTTCTTGCAATTTAAAAGACATCGAAAGAAAATTCATTTCGGGCATATCAGTATGACAAAATATCTTGTCGAAAATATTTTTATAAGTTATATACGAAGAAATGGTTTATCCTTAGTTCCTTTAGGATGTTGTATCATAATCAGAATTACCCATTTGCTTAACTAAACTGATAGTAGATGAGAGCATATGATTGATTGTAAAGGTATATGAAACTGTGTGAAACGTTCTATTATAAATTTAAAGTTATTAAGGAGTATAAGGTCACATCTATACCAAGAAAAATGAAGAAACTATTGAAAGTTGATTTCAATTACAAAATATCTTTGGGACCTTATACCATCTAGATTAACCTTCATCATTAAATTCAAATATTTGAATTCAAGCACGTCGTTTCAAAAAATAATTCTCACACAAGATTCAAATCCCGCTGATAAACTGTTTCTCGTTCCTCGTCGCTTCACCTCTTGCGTAGTGCATATAAAAAGTATCTGCAACACAACCTGTCAACCTGCACACAGGCCTACAAAAAATAGTATTTTTTGGTGCCTAGGTTTTTAGAACTGATTTTAGCTATATTTGGAGCGATGAATCTAAATATGAAATCGGTTTTTCTCTATCAGCTCTACTTTTTTAGATACAGTAAAACCTCATTTATCCGGACTAACTGGGACCATAGACAATCAGACAATCTAAAAACCCCGATAATCCGGGTAATATGAGTAACAATCAATACAAAATCCTTATTTAAGAAGTCTTACATCGTTTTGTAACAAAATTACATAGTATTGTTTACAAGACATTAAAAAATATAAAAATAAATTTTCACGTGATTTCTTGAAAGAATTGGTAAGTCTAGTAAAGCTGTCTTAAACTCAACAAAAAGTATTTTATTACCATAATTTATTAAACAATATCTGCCGTAACTGTACATTGAATCAAACAAAAAAGCGAAAATTTGGCTTACTTGTAGTTACGATCTTGCTATCATATTTTAAAATTAGTATCTAGTGAGAACATTAAATACAAAATGTCTTCAAATCTGATCCGGATCAAAGAGAGCTGAATAAACGAGGTTTTACTGTACATCACCTTATCTATCAATGTTTTTTTTCTGTTCAATGCATTCAAGTATAGGTGAGTTGTCTTCCTGGGAAACCGGAATCCTGAGAAAATTGGTCTTCCTGAATATTTCCCAGATGATTGGCGCCTAACTATTGACAGCTCAAAGCGAAGTTTGGAATGTGTCTTTATACACAATGGGAAAAAATATGGTTCAATACCAATTGCTCACTCAACAAAAATGAAAGAAGAATATGACACCATAGCTTTGGTCTTTATATTCCTGAACATCAATCCTGAAGATCAATATGCGTATCATGAACATCAGTGCGTATATTTGTGTGGACTTAAAAGTGGTAAACTTTCTCCTTGGACAGCAAAGTGGCTACACCAAATATTCTTTCTTCGTTTGCTTCCGGGATATCAGAGACAAAAAAATCCACTGGGTTAGAGAATAATGACTTAGAGAGAAAACATGGACGTTGGGGAAAAAATGTCATTAACGACCCCATAGTTGGACGAAAGGAAACCATCTTTTCTCCACTGCATATCAAGCTGGGCCTAATGAAGCAGTTCGTATAGGCTCTTGATATGAACGGATCATGCTTTGCAAATATAGGGGGAAAATGCCTAAGTTGAGTACGGAAAAAATTAAAGCAGGAATATTTGACGGCTCACAAATAAGAGAACTCATTAAGGATCCTGCCTTCGTAATTTCCATGAATGAGGCTGAGCGAAAAGCCTGGACTTCATTCGTTGCAGTTGTCGGAAATTTTTTGGGAAAATGCAAAGTTGAAAACTATGTTGAACTGGTAAACGAGATGCTAAACATATTCAAATCTTTGGGTGTACCATGAGCATTAATGTGCGCTATTTACACAGCCACTTGAACTATTTTCCTGAAAATTTAGGAGACACCAGTGAGGAACAAAGTGAAAGATTTCACCAGGATATGAAAACTACGGAGGACTACTACCAAGAGAGATGGGATACGCACATGATGGTAAATTACTGCTGGAGTTTATAAAGGGACTGTTCCAAAATACATTCAAGAAATGTCACGGAAAAGACGTTTCCGAAGTGTTCAGTGACTGGTAGGTTTCATCGATGACTTTTCCTGTTTCTTGCTCTTTGTAAATAGATAAGTACTACTGCAATATTCTCTATGATTTTTATGTTCCTCTAACATTAAAAAATATATAATAATAATAAAAGAAACGTTTCCGAAGTGTTCAGTGACTAGTAGGTTTCATCGATGACGTTTTCATCTTTCTTGCTATATGTAATTAGACAAATACTACTGCAATATTCTATAATATTTTTATGTTCCTTTAGCATTTAAAAAAATATAATAATAATAAAAAATACCGTTTATAGTTTTTTAATTTGATCTATGGATTTACCTTAAAATAGTGTAACGTATGTTTCACTAAAATCTTATATCTTAGAAATTTGAGCTCCTAGGCAAAACTAATGCTATATTTAAATACAGGGCATCCAATTCATATGAAATCAGCTCCAAATACCCAGGAACCAAAACCACTGTTGACCTGAGTTATGTGTTGCATCTTACGTCCACGTTGACTGAGAAGTTGGTGCGAATATAATCGTTCAATAGAGGAGAAGAAAAATATTTCAGAAAAAAAAAATCTGGCTGAAATTTCTGCTGATATTTTGAACATAATTAAACATGTCTGCAAGGAGAGATGCAACCAAATGCTAAAAAAAAATATTTGCATGGAAAAACTTAGAATCCAAATGAGAGTTTCAGCTGAATTCTGTGGCAAATTTTGCCAAAGGATACATTTGTGAGCTTCCAAACATTACTTTTTGGGGGCTATTGTTAGTGTACTACTGGTTATTGATGGATTTACTGGTATAAGGTGACTGCCTACGTTCGGAGCGAATTTTTTAAAAAGTCCTTTTTTAAAGGATTTTTTAGTCTTTTATGGTAAAATAGCACTTAAAAATAAAAAAATGAACAAAAATTTACCTGTAAATTACATACTTTTTTATAAATTGGTCAATTTGAAGTAATTTTTAATGACATTTAGCTAAAACGCCTATCACTCTGCACAAAATTCTATTGCTACTATTTTAATTTCCTTATCACACATAATACATATGACGGTTATCGTCAAAATGACCTACAATCTAAGAAAAATTTTAAAATGCCAAAATAATGCAGACAATTTTATGATCAAATATGAAAATTTTCCCTCATTTATCATTCCTTTCCTTATAAAAACAGCTCCAAATAAAAAAACTATTTATTATACATCAATTATTGTTCGTCATTTCATTAACAATAACATCTAAATCATTTCCTGAAAATTTTATCGAACTATTTGCATTATTATGTGAGATATCAGGATAACGGTAGAGATTTCTGCTAAAAAACATAATTCTGAGAAAATCGCATTTAAAGTTGTTTGCCTCTTCAATTTTGTAGAAGACGATGTTTTTTTTAAAAAATAGCTATAACTCTGCTTCTAATTGACGTAGAATGAAAATCAAAACAGTTTTGAAAAGAGAAAAGATTGAATTACACGATTCTTACAAAAAATAAAATGACCAAATTAGTCAAAAAATGATATGTTCAACGTTGGCAGTCACCTTAAAGAGTGCACTCAGTAGACTTGGGAAAAATCCTGGGAATTTTAGTGTGAAAAGGTTTAGGTATCTGGACAAAGTGGGAATCGCAGATTCTAAGCCCCATTCAACAGCTCCTGCGAAAGTAGCATGAAACAAAATTAAGAGATATTCGTAAGAAAGTAAGCGATATAAATGACAAAAAAAGTGTCACTTATGAATGAAGAGAATTTTAGGCTCATAAAAAGAATACTTCATGTAGAAAAATTATAATAAGAACTTTCAATTAATTTTCTGGAAAATGGAATTTTTTACAAACAGGACTTATCGAAACAATGATAACTCAAAAACTAATCAATAGAATTTTACAGTTTTTTTCTCATGTATTTTCTATAGGACAGTGAAGTAGAATGTTTTAAATATATGAATTAAAAGAAGAGTTATAGCCATTTTTTCCAAGAAAGTATGTCATTTTCCTCTTTTTTTCTCTCTGCACCTCACATGTAATACCATATCTCTCGGATATATAAAAATATATACAATATCGTATTTCACAGAATGCTTAGTATCAATATATGTCATTAGAAACAAAAACTAGAGAAAAATTAACGAGGTTTTTGGAAATATAGTATTTCTCGTAAAAGCAAAATTTTAGCAAATTTTTCCCTTTTTTCCCCATTTTTCAGAAAAAAATGGTTTGTTTTCCCCCTTTCTTTAAAGTTAGTGATAAGTTTAACTTTCCACACATGCAATTAGATTTACAATAATTGCGTTTAAAAAAATATATATCTGAACGAGGTTAGATACCTTATTGCAGGGGTGGGCAGACTTTTCCAGGGTACGGGCTACTTCTAATATTTTCAAGGTGTTGCGGTCCACCCAGTGATGTTGGTGTGATGAGCTTAAAAACGGTCTACAATATTAATTATAACTTAATAATAAATACGAAATATGTACTTACCTACAAAACTACAAGAAAAAACTTACTCTTTTAAAACCGCGTTTAAAGCAAATCGGGTCAATGTTCCATAAATATGTTTCTTTTAGTATGCGCGTCTTATGTCTTAGTAAAGGCGGTCACCCCAAAATGTCTTGGTGGTCCACCGGTCGATCGCGATCGACTTAATGCCCACCCCTGCCATACTGGATCCAAAATCGACTATCTCCTTATTAGTACTTCTCGCTTGATACACTTCTCACTTGTTATTCTACTTACTTGGCACTATTTATAATCCTCATTTCCATCCACTGCTTTCCAAGAAGGGATCGCAGCCTTTAGATTTAGCATACATTAATGGGCATATGAGAAAATAAAACCAATATCTTGTTAGTAGATAGAAAACTATAAGGTAATACTTTTTAATATTCACGGATTAAACAGAAAAAAAAAGATATATGTAACTACGCCAAAACTATACATCCTGACTTTTGATTTGTAAGAAGAAGCACTGTAGAAATTCCAAAGACCCACCCACCATTCATTCTGCTTTGTTGTTAAAAAAGTAGTAGCTCCAACGTTTTAATCTGATATATACACAGTTCCTTTCACATAATTAAAAATGGAAGTAATCCAAAGTTAACCCTGCCCGCCCGAAGGTATCCGGGAAAATTTTACCGACAATCAATCCCGAGACATCAATTCCGCCCACTACAAGGCGACAATTTAAATATCTACAGCCAAAATTTCACGAAAAGAGTAGAGCGTAAACAAAATTTAGCCATTGTCCACTGCACTGCAATCTGCATCTTTTCCCTGCCTAAGCTTCATTGCTATTTCACATTACATCAAGTTTATTTCCAAGTGTAGTGCACAAAATCTTCAGTAATATTTCAATTAATATATATGTTCAGTTAATATCATATCACTTATATATGAAACTCATTATTTGCATAATTATACTGCAATTGCTTTAACTTATTCACCACACTTAAAAAATGAATGCATATCATCCTTTACTATTTACAATACAATTAAATCTTTAACATCAAATGGCAAATGCCCCTATATACTTGAGTATCTCGTTAACATCACTTAGACACACATAATCCACATAACACACATATCCAGTGGTTAAACAAGTCCTATAATACCCACAAGACACTGAATAATAGGTCAACCCAAATCTAAGTGTTCGTAGAGCTCGTCTATGGGCTACGGCACTGGGTTGAGAAGTCGAAATATTAGCCGTTTTGGCTACCAAGTAGCGGATAGTTCTGGTTCATAAGGCCTTGAACTACAGCTTTATTAAACTCGCGACACTAATAGTCGCTGAAAAAGAGGCTTATCGGCCAACTTGAAATATCACCTGGGAGTTTATCTCTCATCTGCCTCTTGTGTCTGCATTGAAACAAGCAGTGCAGTGTCCCACGGTATGATTGTGCCCGCTCCCGCAGGCAATGAAGAATCCCACCAAGAAGGTTTCCCGGAGAAGGGATTTTGATACTGCAGTACGCAGCCATGCTGCGTTATGTCTTGATTGATTAGAGAGTCCCCAGCTATTCTCTTCGTTGTCACTTCAGGATTGGTTGCGTGTACTGGTCTTCCTAAATCAATATTATGTTATCGGTCCTGCCACACTATTATATAATACTTCTTGATCTTTGAGTTCAGTTGTTCTCTTGTAAACTTATACCCTCCCATTATCTGATCCAATTCGGTAGTTAATATAACCTCTAAAAATGGGAGTAAATAATTCTCATGAATTTCAAACCCCTGACCGAAATAATCTTTCCTGTTAATCCGTTGAACCTTTATATTTTCACATGCAACGTAGTTTTAAATACAATTTTTGCAACAATCTCAGTATACTACATAAAAACTACGCATTCCTCTATGAGCTATACAATCATCTACGGAGAGCATTTACCCGTCTCAATGGCAGCTCTTGGGTTTTAACATTTATCTGTAAAAATATTATTAATATTATTTTGTTTTTGTCCTTGCTAATGTCCCTGGCTAGAAGTGTTCCAGACCATACAGTGGTTGCGAGCTGAAGGGGTACGGTTTACAGTAGCATCACAAGGGTCGGAGACCATCTTAGCTAAATTATGACCCGGAAGGGGGGGAGGGCTAGGACCTTGTAGCCTAGGGACATATTTCTTTTTAACTAGAAAAAGATTAGCAATAATATAAACACATTTGTGTTTGGAAATGAATTATATGCCTTAAGGATGCTGTCGGATACTAGATACCTGCCGGATTCACTAATAACATATGGAGAAAATGTTTCTAATCATTGTCCCACTGGATGTAGAGATAATGGTACGCCATAATAGGAAAAGAAGTTTTTGAATCCGGTATCTTTTCGGTTATAGAAATTTCGGCCTCCCAGTGAAATTATCTCTATATTTAAGTTGCTAAGCCGATTCTTTGGGCAGTCCGTGAGAAAAAACTACTGCATCCACTGACTTCAGTTGGGTCTGAAACGATAGATTTTAATCGACAGATGTGTCAAAATTGGTTTTTGTAACCGCAATTTCTATTCATTAGCAATAACTTAACAATTAAAAATTACTTTCTGTGCATGCTCGGGGACATTTTTAAATCTGTCTTTAGATACTCACTAAGCACGAGGCCGCTTAAACAAGTTAATGTGTTTAATTCGCGGAATCTATCTTTTTATTTTTAATCATGTTTGTGAGCTGTAGAAGGAAAGCTGGCGGACCTTGCTTATTTAGAGCTGTTGAGTAACCCTATTACTTTTTATTGTGTTCAACAGTAATTTTTTAAAGTATATTTCTCCCATATTATTATTATGATTTTCAACATTTCACAATGATGTGTTGAGTATAATTTGTGCATTAGTACATTTATTTACTATCCAGTCGTCATGTTTTCACGGGTACTAACTAGTTAAACTATTTTAAAAGTTTGTCACAGCATAGCACATTTTATCCTCGAAGAATTTAACAACACTAATAACACTCATTTCGTTTCTTTGAAACAATGAAGAAGATACCGAAATAAAATTTTAAAAATCCTTCTCCATCACAGAGTATAATTTTTAAAAAAAATTAAGAATCATTGGAAAATTTTTCTCTGTCAGTTAACACTGATCTGAGCGAATACAATATGGCTGCTCCACCAGAGACCTTAAGGGGACAAGGAACTTTCACCCTCGTTTTAAAAAATATTCAATATTTTACTCTATATACGACATGAGTATAATTAATATTATTTTTTACTACGTTGAAGTAATTTATAATTCACAAATAAGCGTAAGAATAAGACATGTTTTCCAAAAAATTCTTTAAAAATACTGGACTTTTTCAAAATTCTCCACGCACATTCATTTTCTTCTAACTTCTTCCAAATTTCTCAGAATTGTTAACTAACATATTTGTCACAAAACTATGCATAGTTCTTTGAAACTACAATTTTTTTTTTCAAATTTATAGGCAAATAATAAAAGATAACATGTAGATTATATATATATATATATATATATATATATATATATATATATATATATATATATATATATATATACTAGCTGAAAACCCGTACTTCGCTACGGAGTACATTCAAATTAAATACAAAGGTCAATGTATGCAATTAATGCCAAATACACACACATATATATATATATATATATATATATATATATATATATATATATATATATATATATATATATACATATATATATATAAATATATATAATACATACGACGTTCAATGTATACAATTGTTGTGAAAAAACAAAAAAATATATTTATAATAAAAAATCGTAAGTGATATTTTTATAGACAAAATAATGTAGAAGAAACTATTCAAATCAATTCTAAAAGGACATGTTAATGAATATAGTACAATTTGAGGAAAATTTCTTTTACTGTATTTTAATATTTTTTTGGATAATGTCCAATCGTCTGCCGCATTAGCAAGAAAAAAAAAATTATTTTGTCTAGTTCGTCATTATGCACGTGACGATAAATTCATTGAAAGTACCAGAAAAAGAAATCACGTGATCAGCATTTAATAAATTAAATTATAATAATTAATATTTAAAAATTCACCAAAAATCAGAAAGTGGAAGTAAATATTTGAAAGAGATTTCATTTTAAAGGAATTTTTATGATCTTTCTCGTAATATAAATTTTATAACCCTAAAGTTATTATTTTAAATGCAAACTTTAAAAAAGTTACAAAAACAGCTTAAAAATTTAATTTTAAAAAATCAAATAAGAATTTACAATACTCTTTCTTAGTGCACCCCTACACTATAAGAAGAATCGCCATGCAAAATTGCAGCCCTTTAGGTCCAGCGGTTTGGTCTGTGCGTTGTATGTCAGTCAGTTACGGAACTATTATATATATATATATATATATATATATATATATATATATATATATATATATATATATATATATATATATATATATATATATATATATATATTTGTGTCGTATTTGGTTTTTCTTCACGCCCAATATTATTAACACATTAATCCGAACGTCATGAAAAACACGATGCAGTCCGTAAACCGGTTGCGATGACACTCCCAATTTTATCTCTATCAAAAGCATTCAAGTTGTTGACACAGTAGCCATAAAATAGTCCAATTGATTTTCCGAATATTATTTATTAACTTCCAATTAATTACTCAGCTCCAATAGTAGATTACGTTGCCAAATCCATGCGCCCAACGGCACACGTCTTTATCGATTCCTATCTCTCCATAGCCCTAAAGTAACGTCTTTGTTCTTAAGCTTTTAGCTAACGCGCAACGACGCTCGTTACTTATTCATGTCGTCATTTTGAATGTTCTTTTCCCTGACCTAAACACTTCCTTCCTTAGCGCCAAACATCAAGGCTATACGTCTACTTAAAATCCTCCATGTGGTTCTTCGAAGATTGAATCAAGCTGACCCATTAATTCTATTTTCACTGCAATGCACTACGCTGCTTATTTGAACTCCCAGACTTTAATTGCTAAATCCTATACTTTATAATTAAAATCCTATTTAAAGGTCTCGCGATCCCCTCATATTTTAGCCTCACACACACACACACACACACACACACACACACACACACACACACACACACACACATATATATATATATATATATATATATATATATATATATATATATATATATAACATTAAAAACCCCATACCATTTTAAAATCTAACATTATTCTAAATTCTCTTGGGCGTACGAGCTAAATTTCGCTTTTGATTCTAAACTCTAATAACCTCGAGAGAAAATATTAAATGGCTTCCTTTTTCAAATAGGCGCGGCGTCCCCAATATTTTAGATAAGCTCTGCGCAGATTATATAAAACCACATGTGACTTATCGACAACAGCAAATCCCTAATCGAGATGATGATCACATGACAAAGTTTATATAAGCCACATGAACAGAAACATGTACGCTTTTTTGATTTTGTAATTGTCTTGGAAAGACGTATTCTCCGTCTAATAAAATTTAATGCCGTAACTTGCCGCGTCGTTTATTCGAGCCACGACTACTCTTCATTCCCAGTGATGTGCTGGACGCCCATTCTTTCCTTGGGTTGTCCAGTATGTTACAAAGAGTCGGCAGGATTCGAACCTGCGCGGGAATATCCCAATGGATTTCCAACGAAATAAGCGGGAGTACATCGTAAAATTTTGTGCGCCTTCGACGCTCCTATTTTTTTTTTCTCTCTCTTCTCTCGTCTTGCCGTGTGATGACCAGCAATTGTGGATTTAAATTCATCGTTCTTCTATCTGGATTTCAAAATGTGCTTCTTTTTTTTTTTTTTCTTTTTCTCCGCGACGATTCAGAACTGCGTGCAAAATTAGATACTCATAACATTACTTTACTCATTTAATATTTCAGTTTAACGTAACCAAGGATCATTAATTATCTTAAAACACTAAAATATTCATTATCAGAAAAAGAACATGGAAATATTATATGAAACAATATACTCTTAAAATTCTATCAAAATGCAAATCAAAATGAAACCTTTTAAAATCAAAAACAAAATACACGTTTTAAACCAATGATTTTTACTTTCGTTTTACTTTTTATCGATTTATTTTTTATCATAGGTACTTAATTAAATCAATAATTTGAAAATACTTTCACCGAAACACATTTATAATAAATTGTTATCAGTATCTATTAATATTAAAATTTTTCACAATAATTTGTAAATTTTAGCTTACCAATTGAAGTGTTATTCACACTCTTTACCATTATCCTTATTAATTTTCACTATTACATATCTTCATAATTTTAACATTTGTAGCTCGGTTCTGAATTTATCTTGGTGAAGTTCTTGGCTTAGTTAATCCCAGTACACAGTATCCCAATTGGAACACTATGAAAGAGCACTTTAAAAGAAATTTTTTTTTTCTTTTTCGGAAGTTGTAGAACCTTTCCTTTAGGTAACATTTTAAGAAGGCACTATTGCGTTAAACTGCTGGAACGAAGTTGTATCGCTAACACATTTTTCTGTTATGCACACAATTTCGATGACCTAATATTTTCACTGATGATTTTTAAATGGTGGGGATTACGCACTTTTTACATGATGACACTCGCGAAGAATTTAAATGGTGATCACGCTGTTTGACAAAACACCGCACGATAGAACGCTGATAGAACTTTTCACTAAGGAGAACATGGCTGGAAATTAACTTTCGATTTCGCCCACACTTTTGTTGAAGTAATAACGAAAAAAAGTAATAACGTAAATCATTTCCATTTTCGAGCGCGTTGTATTACATTTCGAAGGTCGCCTCCGCAATAAATTTAAATGCTCAGCATTAGTTTTGTAAACACGATCACGAAAAGAGCCAAACTTGTTTTGATTCATTTAACTTGAGATTTTTGCGATTCTAAATCTAACATCAGATGCTTGTGGTTTTGATTTTGGAAAATATCTGCAGGGATAACATAGTAATTTTCAGACATCAAGAAAATTTTTTTATTTAAGTACTTTGACATATTACATTTGATGTTGAGACCTCGTAAATTGTTCTACGAATTGAAGTAAAGGAGATTTCCGGAGGTTTGAGTCGACAGTCAAAAGGCGTTCTATGGATTTCATATAAACGGAACGTCTTTATAACATGACTTAGGGTGCCAAAAAACCACAATTGGAGAATTAAAAAACCATTGTATGTTATATTTGGTTCATCCGCCCCAGAAAATTCTCGAAATAGAAATAATGAAGAAAAATAAATAAATAGAAAAGAGAATATTATAATGAGAGATATTTTTGAGAGATTAAATACAAATGATGAATATTTGGGAACTTTACAGCGAGGATTCATACCAAAATGTGATATAAGAAAAGAAAAATTAATTTTGGTTTATCGATTTCATGATTAACTTAATAAAACTGAGATGGGTATTGGTAAAAGAATTTTGATTATTTGTGTCAACTGATAGAATAATAGTTTGAAATTTGAACATTAACATTAAATTATGGCAATTGATAGAGAATATTAAGGTATTATTATTGTTATTATTGGTATTAGGAGTATTTTATTAGTGTGTGTTTAATACTTTCATATGTTGTGTATTTTGGATTCTATTGAATATAAAATTGATAGACCAAACTTTCACACTAAACGAGATTCTGAAATTGTCCATGCTTGCAGATTGAGATATTATAATGCACCAGAGAACTTAAAACTACACCACGAATAATGACAAACATTAGATCCAGTTTTCTTTCTTTTCTATGTGATGCTTAACATCATTATATTTTTTTTAATTGATATAATTAATTATGTGTTGTCCTACTAAAGATATATAATAATAAAAAAAATAAATAAATTAAAAAAAAAAAACTGTCTAACTTAAACTTTCTTCTTAAGAATACTATTATATGTGAATATTTTTGGATCTCAATTTAAACACCGGCTATGACAACTCTACTTCTTTAACCTTTCAGTAAATTTCCTATTTCTTGAAAAACACTTTCCTATCACCCAACTCTACAAGCGCGTTGGATGTCGTCCCAACTGTTTAAGATCTTTTTTAATTTTTTTTTACTATTCGTTTTTAATTCATCAACTCAGTCACTTAAAGTGCTGAAGACTATATGCTTGAGTAATGACTAAAACAGGGCTGGGATGGCCACTCCTTTTGTCCTCCCATTTCTATATATTATACTCCCACAGGTATGACAACTGCACCTTTTCCTTTTTCTCCATCTGTGTACTATGCAAGATGCTGTTTTCCAACGCAGTCATATCCTGTTCGGAGATTCACGGTTAGTCCACTGTACGGCTAAAAGACTCTTCCTCCTTATTAGTCAAAGAACAATATGGAGAAAGAAAACCCACTTGTTACACAAACATAAACACAACCCTCACTGCTTAGAGGTAGAATTAAAGAATTTGAGACTAAGAGTTGGGGAACACACATACAACAAGGTACCTTCAAAACAAGGAAATGGATCCACATAAACTTATAATAAATGTACAAAAAAGAATAGTAGATAAATAATTTGAAAATAAAGTGAAAAGTATTGAGAATAAATAAAGTTAGAATAAATATGAATAAGTATAATTAAAGAGTATTGAATAGAATTTTGGAATGAATAAATATTGTCGAAATAACATGAATATAAGAAATGATGAAATGAGAATAATAAGAAATATAAAAGATATTAAAAAGAGATTTTTGTTGATAATAAGTATTATTGAAATAAAGGAGATAATGGATATTAAGAAAAAATGATGAGATAAATAAAGATATGAAAACTAGATAATGAGTGATATGTTTTGTAATTTTTATGTACAATTGATATATTTGTAGTGTGATTTTATTAAATCTTGTGATTTTTATTGAAAGTGTGATTTTTATTATAAACTGTGATTTTTATTATATAACTAAAGAACTAATTTTCTTTATATGTAAACAAGTCGAGATAATGTGATGTTTATGTATTCTACGTTTGTGAAGCAGAAATAACACAGCACGAAAAAGACTGTGATTTTTTTTTTTTTTTGTACCCAACTACAAAGGACTTTTTTTTTTAAGCCAAGATATTGTATTTTTTGGGGTATTCTGCACTTGCGAGATGATAGGACACAGAACCTACCGAACTGTGATTTTTTTTTTGTACTTTTCTCAAGCAACATACTGTAGCTAACATAATAAGGAACGTGAACTATAAGCTACCACGTGTACCTTACAAACTTTTTTGGACTTACCCCAATGCTGTGAGAGTTGAGGAGGAAAGTACAATAACTTCAAATTATTGTCATGTTCTATTCCATTTACTTAACATGTTTGTTTGTTGATTTTGATATTTTCATTGTTATATTCTATTATTTGTGTGAGTCGACTCAAAATTAAAACTGATGTAGAGTGAAAATTTGATAATTTTTTTTAATTAAATTTAATTGATTTTTTTTTTGAGATTTTGTTGTGTGGGGACGGCCGCCCTGCTCAGCATTGTCTTCATTTGATGATAAGTGCATATTTAAATTTAATTGTTTTTCACAGCAACAATATAAGAAATTTATATAATTTACAATTTTCTATAATTGATCATTAATTTCTATAATTTTTTTGTTTTTATTGTGTTCCTAAATTAGTAAATCATTAGTGTATTTTTGTGTATTCGATATTGAAATGTGCAATGTCTTGCCATGTGATCATCATACTAAATTAACTTAAAACATATGTTCCTTTTAAAACTTTTCCAAATTTGTGGTCGACGCCCATTTTCCTCACATGGCCGGGTGAGTCTGTCCTCCAATGCAGGCATTGTTGGTCAGCCTCTTCTCGGACGGGGGGGATATTCTATAACATAAAAAACCCCATACCATTTTAAAATCTAACATTATTCTAAATTCCCTTGGGCGTACGAGCTAAATTTCGCTTTTGATTCTAAACTCTAATAACCTCGAGAGAAAATATTAAATGGCTTCCTTTTTCAAATAGGCGCGGCGTCCCCAATATTTTAGATAAGCTCTGCGCAGATTATATAAAACCACATGTGACTTATCGACAACAGCAAATCCCTAATCGAGATGATGATCACATGACAAAGTTTATATAAGCCACATGAACAGAAACATGTACGCTTTTTTGATTTTGTAATTGTCTTGGAAAGACGTATTCTCCGTCTAATAAAATTTAATGCCGTAACTTGCCGCGTCGTTTATTCGAGCCACGACTACTCTTCATTCCCAGTGATGTGCTGGACGCCCATTCTTTCCTTGGGTTGTCCAGTATGTTACATATATATATATATATATATATATATATATATATATATTCTATCTGTCGCAGCACCTTCTCGTTACCCTGTACAAATATTTTTTGATGTTTTAGGGCCTTTTCACGCAGCGTCCGTCAGCGTCAGCAATACTGGTATTGAAATATATTTCACCAACTGCAAACCTCCCAACGATTAGCAACGAAATTGTTAAGGTCTGTTACTGGTTTAAAATATGCCAGTACGAGTAACGCTGATGCTAACGGACGCAGAGTGAACAGACACTTTGTAGCGGTTTTACCTTTCCTGATATAACAAACCATAATTTTCTAAAATGTTTCTTATATTCTGCCATCATCAACAAGAAAAATGCAATATCAAAATTCACTGATTTTGATAAGGTTTTTTGTACTCTGATATAGCAGTTTTCTCAAGACAATATAATAAGTATGATCTGAATCACGTTACAGACAACATAAACGGTAATAGAGCCATCTCACAGAAAAATCTGAACTTTTTGACCAACTCAGTTCATAACAGACAAATATATATATATATATATATATATATATATATATATATATATATATACTAGCATTATTGCCCGGCGATGGCCGGGTAGATACATAAACATAAAATTTTTGATGCATTCCATCAAAAAATTACTGGGATGCACCCCCCGCTCTTCATTTTTATCTGGCTAGACAGATTGCGCTTACCGCGATTCTACTGAAATGATATACAAACAATAAGAAAGAAAGAAACTTTAATCCTGCGGAACTTCGTCAGATTATACGTCTGATTTTATTGAGAATTAATAACACAGTGTTGTGTGATTCGTACGTTTGGATTGAGTTAGTTTACTGTTTAATTATATATGTTAGATACTGTTTAATTAGATTTACAGTGCTGGCCAACCAAATTGCAACACCAAGAAAGACAAGAGATATCACAACAAAATTTATTTTGTAGATAACATGTTGATCAAGTATCAAATGATTAAATTTATAGACTTCTGTGAAGTGTGGTTCCTGCCAAAATCAGTAGCCCGAGTAGCCGCCATTGTTGGAGATCATCGCTGCCACACGCCTCGGCATTGATTCAAAGAGACTTTGGATGAGTTCTTGGGGTACAGCAGACCAAGCAGCTTCCACACGTTGCCAAAGTTGATCTGCTGTGGCAGCTGGGGATGGAATCTGGGTCAATCGTAGAGCAACCATGGACCACATGTTTTCTATCGGCGAAAGATCCGGAGAGCGAGGCGGCCAGGGAAGCAATTCAATCTGGCGATTGACAAATAACCGTTGGACAATGCGTGCCACTTGTGGTCACGCATTATCCTATTCAAATATGGCTGTGGGCAAGCCCTGAGGTAAGGAAGGACAACTGGCTCCAACAACTCGGAGATGTAGTGCTGGCTGTTTAAAGTACCGACAATGCGTACTAGAGGTGTGCGAGAGTGATATCCAATACCACCCCATACCATAATACCCGGTGCAGGACCAGTGTGGCGGTGCATAACGCGGCTGTTCAGCATCCTCTCTTCACGGTGTCTCCAGACTCGAATGCGACCATCGTGGTGTTGCAGACAGAAGCGTGACTCGTCAGTAAAGACAATTTCATTCCATTCTGCCATCCACATCCTTCTGTCATCGCACCATTGGCGGCGGAGACGTCTGTGGTTCTGCGTCAAGAGTAGACAAAGCAATGGACGTCTTGCGGACAGACCACTCTGCTTTAAACGGCGTCGAATGGTACGCGCAGACACTGGATGATGCGTTACAGACTGCACGTGCTGTGTTATGGTTCGTGACGTGACTGAGCGATCCGTCACTGCCATGCGCACGATTTGCCTGTCATCGCGTGAAGTGGTGCGCTGAGGTGGATGCGATGGAACATGCCGGTCCGTCGTACCCTCCTGCATCCAACAATCACATATCCGCATTACAGTTGTTTGGTTTCGTCCAACACGACTACCGATTTTCCTGAAAGATAATCCACAATCTCGGTAGGCCACTATCCTTCCTCTGTCGAACTCGGATACTTGATCAAAAGATGATCGCTGTTTTCGACGAGACATAATTGATCGTTTTTCTGAAAAAACCACAAGAGAAACACAATTGCCGAACTTGAAATCGTCGAAATCTCTAAGCCTTAAGTTGCGCTTTGAAGTGGCGCCACAGGTGCGCGTGATGTGCGTCTAAGCTGAAATTCTAATCATTTGCATATCTCACCTCCACTAATGCATGTTGTAAATTTCATGTTATTTGCATGTTTCCTTCAGGGTGTTGCATTTACAGTGGCCAGCAGTGTATATATATATATATATAGAGATATATATATATATATATCGAAGCATCCTTTAGACTTTGGTCTAAGAATAATGATAAAATTTTATACGATAAATATTTTATATTTTAACTGCATGCACTATTTTTGGTGTATTCTAATACTGTTATTACAGATTTTAAATTGATTGTGATGCTGATTGTGATATATATATATATATATATATATATATATATATATATATATATATATTTGTTTACTGAAGTCGATATTTCCTAATATAATTGCAGTGTAATTAGATTTGTGTGATTCACTGTTTAATTAGAAATAAGTTTTATAATTTACATTTGCCTTTATTATTTATTTTTCCCTTAAAAGCTCAGTTTGTTCCATATCACCCAAGAGACGCACTTTTCTCCACATCACCCAAGAGGTAAAGTGCAAGATGCATTATCCCCTTTATTTATTCAAAGTAAGGCGGGATTCCACATGAAGTCTATTTTCCTTACTTTGGTGATTCGGTTTTTTATTGTCGCCAGGCCAAAAATTGTATCGGTTTTTAATTTTCCCAAGGCTAAAAAACGTAGAAAAAGCAAATTGTAAATCGGTTCAAGCGATGAGAAAAACTGCAAATAACAAAGGACTCAAAGCAGAGCCGGGAAAGTTGTGTTAAAACAGACTAATTTGAAGTGCATTCTTTAAAAACTCCTATCTCAGTTAGTCTAGTGGTTAAATTTTATCTTTTACCGTATTTTAATATTTCTTTTGTCAATTTATTTTGTTGCTGTGCACGTAACGCAAAATTAATTTAAAGTATCACAAAAAGAAAAGAAACCACGTGATCAACATTTCATACATTAAATTCTAAAAATAATCTTTAAAAATTCACTAAAAAGCAGAAAAGTGAGGTAAAGATTCGAAAAAGATTCCATTTTAAAGGAATTTTTATAATCTTTCTCGTGATATAAATTTTATAACCCTCGGATTATAATTTTAAATGCAAACTTAAAAAAAGTTACAAAACAGCTTAAAAATATAATTTAAAAAAATCGAAGAAGAATTTTTCAAAAATCTTTCTCAGTTTACCCCTCCACTATAGACTCCATTATAGAAGAATCGCCATGCAAAATTTCAGCTCTTTATGTCCAACGGTTTGGACTGTGCGTTATCTGTCAGTCAGTCAGTCAGTTAGGCAAGGACAAAGTTCATTACCATGAAATCCGAACCTATCCCCAGCACGGTTATTACCAACCCCTCTTCCCCCGCGCGGGGGAAGAGCGTTTGGTAATAACCGTGAGGGGATAGGTTCAGATTTCACTGATAACATGTTGTGGGGAACGGTCTGTATCCACAGGGGGTTCTCGCATCTCTTAAGAGCACAAAAAATCATTCAAAAATTAATTTAAAAAAAAATAATTGAGCCCCAAACTTTGTTTTTGCTGATTTAAATTTCTCGGGTCCTAAACATTAACTGTGCCGAATTTGGTTCCGGTGGGTGAAACATTCTATGATTCTATAGCGGACAAACAAACAGACAAGCGTGTGTATGTGCGTGCGTGCGTGCGTGTGTGTGTGAGCAAATAACTTGGTCATTGGCTCATCAGGGACGAGAAAGCGCAGCGTCCCAGGAAAATCCTGTAGTCGTAGTAGCATAGGAAGGAAGTCCAGGCAGAAAAACATAATACTCCGCATTGCTGGATTACCGTTCATTATTCGTAATACTGTACTGGCTCAAGTACACTATTTAAATTCCAGTTACAATAGCTATAGAACTTTATACGTAAGAAATATCGTCCTGGGGCTCTTTTAACAGTACAGGTTAAATCAAAAGACACATCGCGTTGCTAGCGGGGAACGGGGTGGTCCCGTCCGCAATTTGGCAGCTGGAGACTTACATCATGATGGTCTGCTAGTTCGAACACAAAAGTCGCGAAATCGACTCTCAGAGCTCCAAGGTAGAGGCATATTGAATCCTTTATTGGCTAGAAGCGGGCACATGACCCTAGCGCGTCATATGGGGTGATGGTTTTTGAATGTTCCAAGCCGTTCGCGTTATATAACTGTTATATAAGCTTTGAACGCACGTGCCTTGGGAGAAAAACTAATAAATTACTCCGGTTTGGATTTAGGTAGAAATAAAGAAAGAGGGACGGTGTTCTATTGCGTTAGGATGAAGAATTTGGAAAGGGTGTGTTAAATAATAAAAAGGGTTTGAAATTTATTTCATATATATATATATATATATATATATATATATATATATATATATATATATGACTTTAGATCCATACAAAAAATTAGATGTACAATTATATTTATATACATATATATATGGTAAACTTATATTAAAAAGTTTTTGAATGATGTAAAAGGAGCATTTTCGAAAAAACATTCGGAAAAACAGTCATCAATCTGACACAAATCCTTATTTTGAATGTAGGGGTTGTATAGAGTAAAAAACTGCAAATTCAAAAATTCGAGGTTGAAATTCCCCTGCCCCCTTAAGGCTCCTGTGTACCTCTCCTATTGAATTCGCCCACCTCCATGTTAACCTGTTGGAGAAAATGAGTCTACTATGGACAGCTCCATAAGCGCTGATCATTCAACAAAAAGGGTATTTTCAGATAACACGAACTTTTATGCACCTTGCAACGGGAATCATTTCATAAATTTCGTCCATGAAATAAATTTATGATCATTTAAAACACCCTAGACCAGATTTTATCTCCCAATCATTTATATTTTAAAATATTATTTGCATTGTTTTAAATACTAAATATACTCTAAGGTGTAAAATATCTTTCTCTATTACGGAGTATAAAATTCGAATAAAACAATCTCCATAGGTTAACACTTAGGTGAGCGAATCTAATAATATGAGTACACAACAGCCTTAATACCAGATTAATAAAGGTGGGACTTTTTTAACCACGCTTATTTTTCATTAACTCAAAAGAATATAAGTAAATATGTGTACCGACAACACAAGATTTATAAATCATCATTCCTATTTTCCCTCTCTAAATAAATAAAAAATTCAACATTAATTTTTTAACAATCGATGGTAGTGTCATTTCATTTCTTATCGATGTAAAAATCGATAGAAAAAAAAATACGGCTTTGATAATAAGGGCATCGAAATGGGTTGCAATCTCTTAAAGTAACACACTTTATGTAATCAAGTAGCAACACATTTGGAATCATTTTCTGCATTTTTATTTTTTCATGCTTCATTTTCTTGGTAATTAGAAATATCAAATATTATACTTTTTTTAACTATCAACTATGGGGTTTGTGGCTGCCCTGTGATACAGCACTCTGGTTTACGGTGCTGATGGCGCTCGGATCGAATCCCGGCTTCGCGCCAGGAAAAATGCCTCCGTTTGTGTCGTCCCTTCATAGGGGGTAATGCTATCTTAGTTGGTGCCCCCATAATAAAATGGACAGTAAACTGCGGCGTAGTATAGGCGAATGTATAACGACAAGCGCATCCTCTTAAAATATTTTTTTTTAATTCTCAAATATGTATCTAAATTTAGGGTGGAAATCAGTTACTATCGGTGGTATGGAATTCTGTATAATATTTATCATGAACGTAGTTTATACGAACAAGTATATATTATATTGAATTTCACGGTTTGCCCCTGTAAATCAAGACTTAAAATGCTATTTATAAAATGCTATTTATAATTCTAAAAACTGCAAACGTATATGATTATAATAATATATTTCAATCTATTTTAACGTCATATTTTGCTTGATAATGGTATATAGTTAAATAACTCAGAAATATATAAATTGCAAAGCATCACAACAAACATTAATTTAGTACAAGCCTTTTTAATCTCATTTGTTATATTTCCTTGGTTCTTAAAGATATTCTGGTATACCAAATGTAAATTCTCTAGATTTTGCATATAAATGCGGGAATGATTAAATTTCAATACTGGCAACAACAATCCATAGACTCGGCAAATAATAAATTAAAATTTTTAGCTCAAAGGAGTGATTTATGTTTCGCCCGTTTATAAAAATATGAGAAATCCCTTTGTTAACTTCTCTTTCAATATGAATTCAATATTCAACAACATAATATTGTGTCTGGTAGGCGTGTCATAAATTCTCATCTTCCAATATAAGGAGTAAACACAATGTCTTGCAAGCCCTGGAGCACTTTCTATGTAGCGTTTACTCTTGAAACGAGAAGTGTTTGCCTGAAGTAAATTATTAAAATTTTTGCATCACGAAGTGGTGAAAATAACCTCTTCACTGTATTTGCAGGCTTTTATTTGTTTTTTATTACTAATGTTAAAGTACCGAAAAAGAATATTTACGCAAATGATTGTTTACGTTTAGTTAACCGCCTCAAATAAGTTTACTGAAATATTAATAGCTACTAGTTTACGTTACTTGAAAAATAAAAATAATAATATAAAACAGTATTTACTTTTTGTTCTAGATCTCTACTCCACTCTTAATATTTTTGAAATATTCACAGTTTAATCATGAATACTAAAGCAGTGTTTTATAATCGTATTTGAAGATTTAATAACAAAGAAGACATCGCAATAACTAGTTAGTATATTGATCACTAAATATTATGAAATTATAAAATGAAAATGGAAAACGGTACATTTGAGAGGTTTCCGTTTTAATTTAACTTTCAGATTTCAGTCTTGATTAAAAACAAACCATACAAGAGTTGCAATTGCCTGTTTTAGATTGTACACCTTGATCTACTTTCAAGTCTAATAGAGCCCTACTAACAGAGGGAAGTCCTTAGCATTTCCAGCCGGACAATGGCGGAATGGGCGCTGGCATTCGGTACCGGAGTCTGTGGGTTCGATTCACACTCTTGGCATGGATGTTTGTAGCATGGATGTTTGTAGAATGGATGTTTGTACCCGTTCGAAATCGGCTTTAAACTGTAGGTCTCGGTCTAATTAGCCCTAGTGTTGCAAAAAATGACCGTAGCGCCAGGGCCCGATTTAGAAAATTCTTGACTATAGGAAAAACTCGGGATGTGGGCCCCTAACACTAATTGGGGCGTAAAATTTCTAAAATTGACACACGAAAAAAATAATCATGAATCGTTGTGAAAGCCCATTTTACAAAGAATTGGCTATTTGAAGTGTAGAAGCCAAGCACATTATCAAATAACATAAAGCAATACAAAGTATTAACTTCATCATTAAAACATCAATACAATGCAACCAGAAAAACTTATTAATCCCTTATACACTATAACATACATATGAGGAACTATATATATAATTATACATTTGATGAACCAATCAATCAAATTTGAAAGGATAAAAAAATTGCTATTAAAAAAGCTAAAATAGAAAAAATTTGAATTGGGAATTTTTTTCTTTTTTGTCTTTTAAAATAAAAATTTGAGGGGGCCCCCAACATTCGGGGGACCCTAGGCCCCGGCCTACCGGGCCTAATGAAAAATCAGGGCCTGCGTAGCGCTCCAAACCAAACCAAATCTTAGCATTTACCCTTAGATAAATACCGCTATCAAGAATCGAACCCTAAAGAACTAACTGAAACATAAAAAATTCTCACTCTTTTAGAGTGATAAACACTTATCATATAGGAATGTTTTTATGATGCGGTAATCCTTGTCGTGAGACATTCGCATTTTGTTATTCACCGCGAAGTTTTGCGGGCTACTTTGTTGTGGGAACACTATTCAAGCGAGCTAGCATTGCTCAGTAGAAAGAGATAGAACGGTAACGACCAAGACTTATTAAGGATTTGATGCGAAACGCAGACACTTACCACCATACTACGTTGTTGGCCATTAAAATGGCAACACCATGAAGGAGGGATGATACAAACGTCAAATTCGCATGAAAGGAAGAAGATGCTGGAATAGGCAAATAAGATTAGCATTTAAGGGGACAGTGGACCTTCAAACCTAACTTTTTTTGTTTTGAATGGATTTGCTTGGAATTTGAATATGTCATTAGTACCATAGATATGTAAAAGTGGTTAAAATTTAATGATGAAATATTGATAATTTATGTATTATTAATTATTAATTATATAAAAAATTGGCCTCATTAAAAATGTTCCATGCGCATTTCTTTTGCATATATTATGGTAATTTTTATTTTCAGGATACCTTATAGAACTAACAATGAAACTTATTGCTTATTTTAAGCATTCATTAAAAATAGAAAGAGAAAAAATAATAAAAATGACAACACCCATTTTATTACGCAAAATACCTATAAATCCTCTTTTCAAGTACAAAATTTAGAAATTCTGAGCTACGAAGCATAATTATTTTCAATAAGATTTATTTGATATACAGTTAAGTATATAAAACTTAAATTTTAAAGCAATACGATTATTAGAAATGCGCCTGGAGCAGTTTGAATATTCGTATGACACGAAAAATTTTATTTTGAGAAAAACACATTTAAAGTGATTGCTACTAGTAACCACATAATATCTAAATTATATACAAATGCCTACAACTAGGAAAGTAATCCCAGAAATTAAAAATTATTTTTGCAACACAATCCTACTCTTCCGTAGTTTCACAATTCAATAAAATAAAACAATCGAATTTTTGGACAAATTTCACAATTTTAAAACTTCACTGTCCCCTTAAACGTTGTCGAATAGCACAGGAGGGAGAAACGGCATCTCAATCTCTGTATAAAAGGGAAAGTTATGCATCGGGTTTCTCAATCGGAAATCTCATTTCAATGTTGGTTTTTTGTGAGAAGATCGTGTTATGCCTCGTATGACAAGGAGAAACAACTATGAGTACGTGTCGTAATTCGATAGCGACAGAATCGTCGCCTACAGAGAATGCGGTTCAACGACAGTCATACGAATATGGAATCGATGGGTTCAGGAGGGTCATACGGAACGCCATACAAGATCTCAACGGCCTCCCGCCACGAACGCCCGAGAGGGCAGACAAGTTGTCAGGTCGGCCTTCCAGGAGGCGTGCGTGCGTGCGTGTGAATTTCCTGAAGTATCAGAAAACTGTTGATATTTTTATAAAGGACGAAATACATGCATCACGTTTATTACCTAATTTATTATTTTAAAGTTACGAGATATCCTTATCAAAATGTAATATCATGTTTAAATAGCAATTTTAGAAAAATCTTAAACTTTTTCTTACGGGGTGGGAAAGCATATATTCCAAGAATACGGGCTCAAGAATAAATGAATATATATATATATATATATATATATATATATATATATATATATATATATATATATATATATATATATATATATATATATATATATATATATATATATATATATATATATATATATATGTATGTATTAATATATTATATATATACACTGCTGGCCACCCAGATTGCAACACCAAGAAAGACAAGAGATATCACAACAAAATTTATTTTGTAGATAACATGTTGATCAAGTATCAAATGATTAAATTTATAGACTTCTGTGAAGTGTGGTTCCTGCCAAAATCAGTAGCCAGAGTAGCCGCCATTGTTGGAGATCACCGCTGCCACACGCCTCGGCATTGATTCAAAGAGACTTTGGATGAGTTCTTGGGGTACAGCAGACCAAGCAGCTTCCACACGTTGCCAAAGTTAATCTGCTGTGGCAGCTGGGGATGGAATCTGGGTAAATCGTAGAGCAACCATGGACCACATGTTTTCTATCGGCGAAAGATCCGGAGAGGGAGGCGGCCAGGGAAGCAATTCAATCTGGCGATTGACGAAGAACCGTTGGACAATGCGTGCCACGTGTGGTCGCGCATTATCCTGTTGAAATATGGCTGTGGGCAAGCCTCGAAGGTAAGGAAGGACAACTGGCTCCAACACCTCGGAGATGCAGCGCTGGCTGTTTAAATTACCAGCAATGCGTACTAGAGGTGTGCAAGAGTGATATCCAATACCGCCCCATACCATAATACCCGGTGCAGGACCAGTGTGGCGGTGAATAACGCAGCTGTTCAGCATCCTCTCTTCACGGTGTCTCCAGACTCGAATGCGACCATCGTGGTGTTGCAGATAGAAGCGTGACTCGTCAGTAAAGACAATTTCATTCCATTCTGCGTCCACATTCTTCTGTCATCGCACCATTGGCGGCAGAGACGTCTATGGTTCTGCGTCAAGGGTAGACAAAGCAGTAGACGTCTTGCGGACAGACCACTCTGCTGTAAAAGGTCGTCGAATGGTACGCGCAGACACTGGATGATGCGTTACAGACTGCATGTGCTGTGCTATGGTTGGTGATGTGACTGAGCGATCCGTCACTGCCATGCGCACAATTTGTCATCACGTGAAGTGGTGCGCTGAGGTGGATGCGATCGAACACGCCGGTCCGTCGTACCCTCCTGCATCCAACGATGACATATCCGCATTACAGTTTTTTGGTTTAGTCCAACACGACTACCGATTTCCCTGAAAGATAATCCACAATCTCGGTATGTCACTATCCTTCCTCTGTCGAACTCGGATACTTGATCAAAAGATGATCGCTGTTTTCGAGGAGGCATAATGGATCGTTTTTTTGAAAAAACCACAAGAAAAACACAATTGCCGAACTTGAAATCGTCGAAATCTCTAAGCCTTAAATAGCGCTTTGAAGTGGCGCCACAGGCGCGCGTGATGTGCGTCTGCGCTGAAATTCTAATCATTTGCATATCTCACCTCTGCTAATGCATGTTGTAAATTTCATGTTATTTGCATGTTTCCTTCACGGTGTTGCATTTACAGTGGCCAGCAGTGTATATATATATATATATATATATATATATATATATATATATATATATATATATATATATATATATATATATATAGCATTAAAAACCCCATACCATTTTAAATTCTAAAATTATTCTAAATTCCCTTGGGCGTACGAGCTAATTTCCGCTGTCAATTCTAATTCCTAAAAGGCCTCCGGTGGAAAATATAAAATGGCTTCCTTTTTCAAACCTGCGTGGCGTCTTCCAAGATTTCATATAGACTTTGCGCAGATTACATAAAACCACATGTGACTTGTCGACAACAGCAAATCCCTAATCACTATCATGATCACATGACAAAGTTTATATAAGCCGTCTAAACAACAAACCTGTACGCTTTTCGGATTTTGTAACTGCCTTGGGAAGACGTATTCTCCGACAAAATAAATGTGATACCGTAACTTGCCGCGTCGTCTTTTCGAGCCACGACTACAGACATCATCATCCCTTGTGACGTGCTGGACACCAGTCTTCTCCTTGGGTTGTCCAGTACATTACAAAGAGTCGTCAGAGATATACAGACTTGTAACAGAGATGCAAGTTTTGCTGCACGGGAGATCCCACAGTGAATTTTCCAGTCCATAGTTTTTGCCGTTGCTGTTTGCGGTCAACGGAGAAAAATCAACTCACGTTGTGGGCTTTATGTGTCAAGGTCGATGTCTCCTCTTTCCCCGTCATTCTGTCGTAGTACGTGTGTGCCGCGCAAACAACAGCAGCACAGACCTGGAAAGCAGAATATGGTTTTGCGTATCCTGATTAAAAGATCGCTGGCTTCATTCCGTGTACCCTCGAAAGATGCTAACTACTGTGAATCTTCTTAGTGATTGTGGATTTAGATTCATCGTTCTTCTATCCGGATTTCAAGATGTGCTTTTTTTTCTTCTTCTTGCCGTGTGACGACCAGTAATTGCGGATTTAAATTCATCGCGAGTGTCATCAACAAGAGTGTGCGTGAAATCGAAAGTTACAGTGATTTCCGCTTATAAGAATCACGTTTGTTATTACTGTTTTTGATTCTTATAAGCGGTTGATTCTTATAACCGAAATTTAGGTTATTGGACAGGAACACACACACCTATATATACATATATTAGATAATTTACCATAAAATACTCTTTAATTTACATTTACTATCTTTTATTAAAATTATTTTTTCTAGTTTTAAAAATACAACTAAATTTTTAGACCTATAAGTAGATACACATGATTATAGTAAGAGAAGAAAAAATACAATATTTGTTACAAGTTACAAGATACCTGCTTAACAGTTTTAACATTTCAACTACAGGAAAGGAGCAACACAAAGCTTTCTACGGTAGTTTGACGTAATGAAGTTTTCAGGAGGCTGTTTATACCTCTTTCAATACTTATAGTCTCAGACGAAGATTTACTCGGAAGGGTAAAGTTGCCCCGGTTCAAGCTAATAGGACAGTGTTGTGGTAAAGCGTTTAAGGGGAAACTATTATGTTATGTCTCAAAAAGAAAGGGGTGAATTTTACGACTATATTCCATCCCATCTTATCAATCTTTCTTTAAAAAAAAAAGAAAGAACTTCGTGCCTTTTGAGGGTTTAAGTAGCATTTTTGGAAAAATGAAAGGAAAGCGAAGAGTGCAAACTCATTCTTAAAACCGGTGGATTGATTCTTTAAAGCGAAAATTTTAACATGGAAATACTTCATTTGTTTTTGTTTTCGCGATATTGATTCTTATAAACGGTTGATTCTTATAACCAGTGATCACTATAAGCGGTGGTTACTGTATATTCCAGCCATGTTCTCCGTAGTGAAAAAAGTGGATCATCGTTCTATCGTGCTGTGTTTTGTCAAACAGCATGATCATCTTTTCTTTTTTTATTTTATTTTGTGTGTCTCTCTAATGGTGCTTCAGAGAAGAGGAAAAATGTTCCTGCATCAGCAACTTATTCCAGCTTTTGGATTTGCGGAAAAATACGTAATAATCTGCGGTAAATCTTCACTAAAGTAAATTTTTTTTGTGCCATATAATAAAATTAGGTCTTAAATCAACAAAAATTAAAGGTAAGACTGATTGTCAATGAAATTTTTAAAGTTCTTTGGGTGTTATATGAAAAATTGTATGTAATGTTTAAATATTGGGATTTTAATGATATTGATACTCTGATACAATTAGAACAAATTTTAACGAAATTTAATAATGATTTTGCTTAATATAAATTTGATATGGTTAGTTATCTGGCCTCTGTAAACATGAATCGTATATATTTTTAAAATGTTTTTAGTTATTTCTAATCATGATGTACTTCTGCTTTCTCGTCCGTTATAAATTTGGTTTTGATTTCGGGGTTTGATTTCAAGTGAAGAATTATAATTTAAGTTTTGTGTATTTAAATTTCAGTGCTAGCCACATGAATATTTACTATATATAGAAATTATAATTGTTTAAAAAAAATAAGTATTTTTATATTGATTTTGATTTTGAACTCTCGTGAGTATTTTTACGAATTTAAGTAAAAGAGATTTCCGGAGGTTAAAGTCGACAATTAAAGGCGTAATTGCAGTTTTCATATAAACGGAATTCCTTATGACATGACTTAGGGTGCCAAAAAACCACAATTGGAGAAGTAAAAACCGTTGTATGTTATATTTGGTTCATCCGCCCCAGAAACTTCTCGAGAAAGAGATATGTTTGTGAAGATATTAAAAAGAAATGATGAGTATGCGAAAAATATACCGAGGATTCATACCAAAATGTGATATAAGAAAAGAAAAATTAATTTTGGTTTATCAGTTTCGTGGTTAACTTAAGAAAACTGAGATGGGTATTGGTAAAAGAATTTTGGTTATTTATGTTAAATGATAGAATAACTTTTTGGAAATTGAATTTTGAACATTAACATTAAATTATGGCAATTAATAGAGAATAGTAAGGTATTATTATTATTAATGGTATTAGGAGTATTTTATTATTGTGTGTTTAATAATTTCATATGTTGTTTATTTTTGATTCTATTGAATATGAAATTGATAAACCAAACTTTCACACCAAAAAAAATTCTGAAATTGTCCATGCTTGCAAATTAAGATACTATAATGCACCCGAGAACTTAAAACTACACCACGAATAATGACAAACAATAGATCCATTTTTTCTTTTCTATTTGATGCTTAACCTCATTATACTTTTTTATTTGATACAATTAATTATTTGATGTCCTACTAAAGATAAAAACTGTTGAAAAAAAACTGCCTTACTTAAACTTTCTTCTTAAAGAGTACTATTATATGTGAATTTGTTTTGGATCTCAATTTAAACCGTGATTATGGCAACTCTACTTCTTTAATCTTTCAAAATTTCCTCTTTCTCGAATACACTTTCCTATCACCCACCTCTACAAGCGCGTTGGATGTCATCCCAACTGTTTAAGATCTTTTTTAATTTTTTGTTATTTATTTTTAATTCATCAACTCAGTCACTTAAAGTGCTGAAAACCATATGCTTGAGTAATGAGTAAACAGGGATGGGATGGCCACTCCTTTGTCCTCCCATTTCTATATTACACTCCCACGGGTATGACATATGCACATTTTTCCTTTTTCTCCATCTTTGTACTATGCAAGATGCTGTTTTTCTAGGTGGTCATATCCTGTCAGAGAATAACGGTTGGTCCACTGTACGGCCATTCTTTCCTCCTTATTAGTCTTCGTACAATAGGGAGAAAGAAAACCCACTTGTTACACAAACATAAACACATCCCCTCACTGCTTAGAGGTAGAATTAAAGAATTTGAAACTAAGAGTTTGGGTGACACACATACAAACAGGTACCTAAAACTAAGAAAAGAGAGCTCCATTCATCTATAAGTATATACAAATGACTAGAATGAATACATTGAATATTAAGTGAAAAAATTTTGAAAACAAGTAAGAAAGATTAGAAGAAAAGTGAATAGAAAAATCATTGAATAGAATTTTTGAATAAATAAATAAAGTTAGAATAAATATGAAGCGAATAACTACTGAATATTGAATAGAGATTTGTTTTGAATAAATAAATATTGCTGGAATAAAAATGAGTATAGGGAATAGGAAATGGGAATAATAAGAAATATAAAGATATGAAACTAGACATAATGAATAAGGATTTGAAATTGAAAATGTTGAAATGATTGATGTAATGGCATTGTTTGTGGGTGGGGTAATGAATCGGTCATGGGACCAACTATAATAGACCTTTCAACTATTATTAATTAAATGTCATGTAATTAAACATCCTAAAGTCTTCACATTGCGTTGTGTTTCACAAATTATTACAGACTATCTGATTGTAGATAATAAATGACACGTTTATTAATTAACAACATCTAAAATGGTATACATACACACAGAAAATATTACACTTAATCCTTTCACTTATCATCACATATATTCACACTTATTATTTTCAATATTGACTACACTCATGAATTACGTTAAGTTATCTATCCACATTACTCCTACTTCTTAAATATCTATCACAATTATATTATTAACTTATTCGGCATGAATGAGAAAATGCGAGGGCACATAATTATTACAAGGTATCAAATAAAAGAGCACAGATATACCTCCACTGATGCACGATATTGCTCTCTTTCACAGGCGCTGGGTTTTCGGAGAATTGGGGTCTCCTTAAATGAACTAGGACGGGGTTCATCAAATGCGCTCGCTCCGTCGAAAATCTTTCATTCACACCTGGTTCTTTGTCGAGGCTCGGTCAATAACTGGTCAGGTAGGCTTGGCGCTCCGCTGGGCTCATTCATCGTTTCCATACTCGGCTGGGCGCTTTCGGCATCACTTATTTTCTGTTATGGGCTTTCGGCATAAAACATCACGTCAGATCTTGGCTATTAGCAGGAACTCCTTCGGCTTAGGCTCTCCGCATCATATTCTTCTGATCTGGTTCTTAACACTCCTTCGTATCTGGTCCTTTACAAAAACTCCCTCTCATCTACTCTTTAGCAAAACTCCTTCTGAATATCTGTTCTCGGCATAAAACTCCTTCGTTAATATGTCTTCCACCTTCTCATTGCCCCTCCTTTCTTTTTCCACGTCTGCCTTTTCCATTGGCTTTCCATAATTTTGGGGGGACCTATATCTCTCCGCCCATTAGTACATTCTCCTCCCCTTACATAACATCATATTTCCATGGCTCTTTTCATCACGTGTTCCTAGCACTTCATCTGTTTCCGTTTACCTTGTTTTCGGCTAACTCATATCTTCTCCCCGCCTGTCATGTTCAACTGTTCTCATTTTTAACGATTTATTTTCTACCTGCCTTCCTATATGCGCTTTCCTGTCTGTGTATCATATCTTTTCACTTCTTAATTACCTCTCCATCTGGACTTCCTTTGTCGGCGTTTTTCTCTTCATCTCCTGGTTCCTCTTTTTACGTCTTCTTTCTTTTGAATCTCTCAAGTCCACCGCCTATTCATCTCTTGTCTCCATCAATCCTTATTTGTAACTTCACCGTACGCTTGTCCCCTTAACTCTGTTTGTCCGCACAAGTCTCTTTCTACCTCATTATTTGCAATGTTACGCGTATTTCCCCGTAACAATTGAGCTTTTCTTATAGTATAATAAATATTCTGTAATTTTTATATACAATTTATATATTAGAAATGTGATTTTTATTAAAACTTGTGATTTTTATTATTCAGTGTCATACAAAATATTGTTTTGTTAAGAGTGAATAATTTTGAGCAATTACATTTAAAAAAGGACACAGCAATTATAAGAGACTGTGATAAAATACTCCTTGAGGAGTTTGATAAACCTGAAACAATATTTCTTTTCTGTAACCTACTGTCCAAGATGATGAAACTTTCTTTAATAAAAATGGACAGAAGAGAATGTACGGACAAGTTGTGATGGACAGATATTCCTGTCATCTTTTTTTGGACTCACTCCATGGTAGTGAATTTTACAGAGGAATGTTAAACAGGTTACATTTTGAACTGCGTCAAGTTCAACTTCAAATACTTAATTTTTTTTTATTTTGTTTGATTATTTTTGATTTGTTTAATATTATTAATGCTCAATTTTATTATCTGTATGAGTCGACTCCATGTTAAATCGAAATTTCAGTGTATATTTGAAGTGAAATTTTGGTAATTTTGTAAATTTTAAGAAAGGTTTCATGTGTTATCTCCTGAGAATTTGTTGTGTGGGGAGGCGCCGCCCTGTTCAACATTGTTTTCAGTTGATGATAAATACATTTTTAAATTTAATTTTTTTCAAAGCAACAATATAAGAAGTTTACATAATTTACAATTTTCTATAATTGATCATTAATTACTATAATATTTTTTTTGCTTTTATTGTGTTCATAAATTAGTAAATCATTAGTGTATTTTTGTGTATTCAATATTGAAATGTTCAATGTCTTGTCATGTGATCATCATACTAAATTAACTTAACACATATATTCCTTTTCAAACTTTTTCCAAATATGTGGTCGACACCCATTTTCCTCACATGGCTGGGTGAGTCTCTCCTCCAATGCAGGCATTGTTGGTCAGCATCTTCTCGGACGGGGTGGATAATCTATAACATTAAAAACCCCATACCATTTAAAATTCTAAAATTATTTTAAATTCCTTTGTGTTGTCACTACGTCTCGATACACCAGTTTCTTGAGATGACCCCATAGGAAAAAATCCAACGGTGTAAGATCTGGCGAACGTGGCGGCCATAGAACCGGACCCCCACGTCCCATCCAGCGGCCGGGGTATTCCATATCCAGCCAACCACGTACAGGAGCACAGAAATGCGCCGTAGCCCAATCATGCTGGAACCAAAGTCCCTATATTGCCGCTAATGGTATGTCATCGAGGAACTCGGTTAAGACCTCATTGAGAAACACCAAGTACGACTGTCCCGAGAGCCGTTCAGGCAACAGATATGGTCCAAGCAGGCGATCCCCGAGTATGGCGGCCCACACGTTAAGAGACCAACGTTCCTGATGTTTCTGCGGCCGTATTGCATGCGGATTGACCTGGGACCACATATGGCTGTTGTGATGGTTGAATACCCCATCACGAGTGAAACATGATGCATCAGTCCACAGGATATGTGCAATGAAACCATTATCTGTGTTCTGTTGCTGCAACAGCCATTCACAGAAGGCCACGCGTTTCTGAAAGTCATCTGGTTTCAGACCTTGCACGGTTGTGTACCGAAATGGGTGTAGCCTCGCAGACCGTAAAAGCCTGTGCACAGTACTTTTACTCGAAGTCATCTCACGGGCTAATGCGCGCGTGCTTACCTCGGGCGTCTCTTCTACCCGCTGCAGTATTGCATCCGCCTGTGCTACCGTCAGGCCGCTCCACGGTCTTCCAGTATCGTGAAGATTGGCTGTTGGCAAGACGCTTCCCGTATTTCGCAGTCTGTCGTCCAGCCTACGGATGATGTTGACATCGGGAGGACGGCGGGACGAATATCGATGGGCATACTCCCTAGCAGTTCGTAAGGCATTTCCATTACATCGGCAGTACATCAAGTACATGTCACGAACGAAGTAGTCACGAACGAAGTAGTAGTCACGAACGAAGTATATGGCCACCATACGAAGACTACCGGTAGCTGCAAGATGCAGCCTTTGAAATACCAGTTCAATGGCGGCTTAACGTCATTCCATGGCTCTCGCGTATACATGACGCGATATGCGCGGCAAACGTTTTAAACATTATCGTCTGGAAAGATATGCAAATATTGTTGTTGATATGACCAATAAAGTGTTTTTCTTGCACCGGCAGTGACGTCATACTTTGTTTTTCGCATTTTTCTCGTAAACTATGGATCGTACAGGAACGCTTCTTTGGGCAGTTTTTATGTATTCGCAACGAGGAATCTAGCTGTGCAGAGTTTATGCGGTCGTTTTGAGACACCCTGTATATATAGAGAGAGAGTAAGAAATAAAAACGAAGCACATGCTTTATGAACTACAGTGTTGACTTGGTTAGTTCACTCGTTCATAGCACCCTTCCTGCATGATGTTGCCAAATGGCTATAGACATATATTATGGCCTGGATTTTTTAAAATGTTTTCTTTAACATAAAAAGTCTGTTAAATGAAAGATAAATGTTCATTTTATACATATGATTTTTTTAATGGACATAGAAAAACATTTAACTGTAAATAATAACTACGAAATTTGATCATTCAAGTGATTTCAAAAGTCCCTCCCTATGGTTTCATTCACTGTTATGTTACAGGCCACTATTGCCATCTGTTGCGGATAAATGGGGAAAATTGCATTAGAGATGTCCAATACAGTAACCACCGCTTATTGTGATCAGTGGTTATAAGAATCAACCGTTTATAAGAATCAATATCGCGAAATTAAAAACAAATGTATTATTTCCATGTTAAAATTTCCGCTTTAAAGAATCAATCCACCGGTTTTAAGAATCATTTTACACTCTTCGCTTTCCTTCTTTTTTCCAAAAAGCCACTTAAACCCTCAAAAGGCACGAAGTTCTTTCCTTTTTTAAAGAAAGATTGATAAGATGTTATGGAATATAGTTATAAAATTCATCCCTTTCTTTGTTAGGCATAACATAATAGTTTCCTCTTAACGCTTTAGCACAACACTGTCCTATTACCTTGACCCGGGAGCATCTTTACCCGTCCGGGCCGATTTCACTTTTCTCCACTGACAAACAAAAATAGGGACTCTTTTTTCCCACCTTCCACATCCTGGTTGCGGCTCCTTGGACCCTGAAACACATAAATATTCGGCGAAGTGACATTAGTAGATTCAGCACGTTATCAAACCGTGAAACGTAAGCTAGAAGGTGAATCTTCGTCAGAGACTAATAGTATTGAAAGAGGTATAAACATTATCCTGAAAACTTCATTGCCTCAAACTACCATAGAAAACTTTTTCTTGCTCCCTTCCTGTAGTTTAAATGTTAAAACTGTTCAGCAGGTATGTTGTAACAAATATTGGATTTTTTCTTCTCTTACTATAATCATGTGTATCTACTTATAGGTCTGAAAATTAAGTTGTATTTTTAAAATTATAAAAAATAATTTTAATAAAAGATAACGTAAATTAAAGAGTATTTTATGGTAAATTATCTAATATATGTAAATATAGGTGTGTGTGTGCCTGTCCAAAAACCTAAATTTCGGCTATAAGAATCAACCGTTTATAAGAATCAAAAACTGTAATAACAAGCGGTTCTTATAAGCGGAAATCACTGTTCTTGCTTTTGGTGTTTAGGGTTGCCATATGGCTACATTTTGCTGGCCAATGGGTGTAGCCAATTGGCAACATCATGCAATGCAGGGCTGAACGACACAACAATAAAGTATACGGGATATATGCGGAAATTTATACGAAAAATAGGTTTTTTTAACGTAGAATTACGTTCTTCAATAATGGTCCTTCGGAGGGAAAAATGTATCCGGCGTCGCGAGTTATAATTTTGGCAGCGTGCCAAACTCAATAGCAGTAAGCAGTTAAACAGAAAAATACCAAACTGCGTATAAAAATAATTTTAAAAATTTAAAAAACAGGTAAGGAAACTATCAGTAATCCTACGTTACCACAATAATTCGCGGTAGTTTCGTTAGAGGAGACTACCTAAAATATATTTTGTTTATTTTATTTGAAGTTATGTTGAGTCTGCGTGTCCTAACACGATCGATTGTCGGAATTTCTCAGCCTGATCAGTGAAGTGTTAGTAGCAAAATAACTTTTAAAAAAGGAATTCCTTTGTACTTCATCATACATATTTATATTGCATCCGCTGAACTTTGTTCAATATTCTAGCAAAATGATTTTTAGTATTAACATGCTCTATCAGTATACTGAATGAAATATTTAACAAATGTTTTAAAAATATTATTTCTGGAAATCAAGGTTGCTATTGCAAATGTAGTAAAAAAAAATGAAATCTTTCTGTACTATCTTTGTTGTTTATAGTCTGCTTGAGGAGGTACAGTGGAACCTCGCTTAACTAGAACTTTGCATAATGAGTATTTCGCATAATGAGCAAAATAAATCGTAAAAATTGGCTCGCTTAACGAACAACATTTCGGATAACGAGTGACGTGGAAGGAAGTCTCCTCTTCACGTCCGATCTTCACATCACCAGGATCATGAACGGCCGGAAAATAAGTATTTAAGTGTAGTCATGGATGGTTCGAGAAGCAAATATCATGGTACTAAAGGATAACAATGATATTGAGGAGCTTGTGGAAGAGCACAACCAAGAGCTGACCACCGAACAGCTAATAGAATTGCAGCGTCTTTCACAGCAAGCAGTTGTAGAGGAGGGTTTGTCAGTGGAGAAAGACGATGAAACAGCAAAGAAACAATCTTCTGGCGCAATAAAAGAAATGATGAAAGGAAGGAAAACTGTTACATCGTAAGTTACAAAGCATCACCCTGATAAGACGGTGGCTATGCGCGCTATAAATTTATTCAATGACAATGCGGTGACACATTTTCAACAAATTTTGAAGCGCCGAGAAAAACAAATCTCGCTAGATAGCTTTCTAGTAAAAAAATTAGATATGTGTCATAAATTCGTAAATAATAAACTACGTATGGATGATTTAAGAATTTATGTATAAGTAATTTTCCTTAAATAATAAACGTTACATCTAAAAGATTTCGTGTATTCTTTGGTATAGAACGCATTATTATATGTTTCATTAACTTATATGGGAAAAATTGTTTCGCGTAACGAGTGTTTCGCATTACGAGTAAGACTCTAGAACGAATTATGCTCGTTATGCGAGGTCCCACTGTTGTAATCACAACTTTTAGCTTTTTCCGTATACTGTTTCTTTTCCTACGGAACACTTCGTGAGCACTTGAAGGAATTAATATTTTCTTCTTTATGTCGATTGACAATGAGGTAAATATCATTTAGCAACAGGTTAATTCTTAACATGTGTTACGCGTACCCCTCGGGGACTGATCAATGTTAAGAGAAAAAAATAATTGTAATAGCAGAAAAACCAGCTTCTTGTAATTAAAAATCGTAAAAAAATATTTCTGATGTTTTTTCTAGAATTATTACAACACCTCAAGCGAGATGAACGTTCTATAAACGAAACGAGATAAATTTTGACCATCTGCTGAGAATTTCTGCGTTACTCGCCATCAACTTCCCAAATTGCAAGACAAACGAGCTCATTCGCCGATTTCAAGTACTATTATATTTCTTTTGATTTTTTAATAAAAAATTTCTGTGTCCTTTTGTAGTTATTTTTCTCACGTATGACTTTAATTAAAATAATTTAAACACACACTGATTTGCATAATCAGAGTGTCTTTGGGGGGTTTCGGCCATCGGATATCCGGGGCACAATCACTGAAAAGAATTTGCTAGGGAGCACAAAGTTAAAATGAGGTTGAGAAACACCGCACTAGAGGACCAGTGGTTTCATATGTGAGTATTAGTATCATATAAAAATTAATGTACGAATCACACAAAATAACGTAAAAAATTAGAATATATACATTATGTGAATATTATATATATATATATATATATATATATATATATATATATATATATATATATACAAAGAGAGAGAGAGAGAGAGTCTATTTTACTGATTATTACAGTGAATTAAAGTATGTCTCGCTATTCCCTCTATTGTCAATTACTTCAGTTTTATTAGGAAAACTAATTAATTTTATGACATAACTGGAAAACATTTTTCGCAAATGCAAAATGTTATAATATTAGTAATCGGCACACATGTAGAATGTGTGCAAAAATGAATCCGTAATGTTATGTCTGTACCCAGCGTCGTGGGTAACATTAAACCAGAATATACCCTTTTTACTATCCGAATAGAGGCGGTCATTTTTCATCATTGTGGCACCAATATCGCACACACTTTCTCGCATACCTCATTCCTCATAGGTGAGTAAACGACGAGCATTTCATAAATGGCCAGGAAATATTCAGATGCTGTATTCTAGACGCTCTGCACATAAACTACCAGGCAGATTTACGATACCTTGTAAAATCCCGTGGATTCTCTCACCCGTACCCCTCAAAATATTTTCAACAAATATTAGAAGCAACGGGAGGAAGTTTTATTCGTGTTGTGTGGAGTTATCCTGAGAAAAATATAAAATATTCGAACTCACAGAAATGTACTTAAAAATGTTTCCTCAGTCCGCATGCAGACTAATATATAGATACACTCATGTAAGAAATTAAGAGAATTTGCAGACTTG